>VZRZ01002947.1:138590-156456 GCA_013398175.1 Climacteris rufus
CTGGGGACGGTCCCCAAAAGCCCCGGGTGGCCAGGGGGATGGCTGGGGATGGTTCCCGAGAGCCCCGGGCGGGCAGGGGGATGGCTGGGGACGGTCCCCAAAAGCCCCGGGCGGGCAGGGGGATGGCTGGGGACGGTCCCAGAGCCCCGACCCGCACAGAAGCCGCTTTCACACGGCCGCCGCTCCGGGCCGCAGCGGGGGGAGCCGGGCCGGGAGCAGCTGGAGAGCTTTGCCAACAAAGGGGGATTCAGGAGAGCCGCGGTGACAACTGCTCCGGGAAACAACCCCGGCACGGCAAACGCTGCGCTGCAAACCCGCCCGCGGGAGGGAAGAGCCGGGCTGGCAGCGCTCCCGGCTCGGGAACGGCGGCTGGGGCACTCGGGAGAGCCTCCCGGAGGCACAGGGAGGATGGTTTAACACACCGCACCTTCCCAGGGTCCCGCAGCCTGTGAGCTGTGCAGGCAGGAGCCCTTCCGAGGGCCCTCCCAGCCAAGGCAGGGAAGTGACCGAGCTCCAACATCCCCTCTGCCCCCCAGCCAGAGCCCACGCGTGGCTCCACGAGACCCTGTGCAGTGAGGTGAGCAGCTACCTGCTGCTTTCCAAGGGGAAAAGACAAGATTCTGTGTCCCCAGATGCTCCCAGAACCCATTTCCCCTCACATAAAGCTTCAGCACAGACCAGTCTTATGAGTGGTCCAAACTCAGATGATTTCTGCAAGCCCCAGTCACGCCCCCAGGCACAGATGCCGCTCTTTCCTGGCCAAGTACACAGCCCTCTCCGTGTTGATGCCAGAAATGAGAAGCTATCCTGGAAAATGCCCCTGTCCTTGCTGTTCTTCAGGCTTGGAGGTCACTCCCCTACCTGGCTGGCTGCTGGTTTTTCCTTTTGACACCTGGCTTTGCGTTGGCTCAGGGATATTTGGGTTCAGTCCATGAGTGGCAGAGCTCAAGCCAGCAGGAGCTCTGAGCCAGCACAGGGGTGGGGATGGCTGTACCTCACTCCCACTGAATGATCCTTCCCAAGAGCTGTCCTGGGAGTGCTTGTTCCTAGACTTTCTCCCTAAGTTCCCATCAGTGCTCCCTCTGCTTGTGAGGCCTCTGGTCTCACCCAGTACAGCTCTTTCTCCATCAATAAAACTCATTTTCCAGTCTAACCCCTGAACCAGGGCAGGCTCAGAGTTGTTGAGGGTCTTCAAAGTCTGGAACTGTGACTGGCCTTGCCCTTGACAGCACAGTGTATTCCACAGCCTGTATTCCAAAAGCTGCTGGATGCTGGCAGCCATTCCAGCCCCAGCTGCAGTGCAGCAGCTGAGAAGTGACACAGCCCTGGGTCTAAACAAGGCCGTGCTGCAGCAGAAAAGCAACTCTGGAATTCTCCTCCAGCCCTGGTCTGCCTTTCCCTGTGAGCACAGCTGGGACACAGCAGGACACTGGGACAAGCTGCTGCTGCTCCAGCTGCCCTGATCCTCCTCCTGCTCTGGGCAGGCTGCTCACATCTGTGCCAGTGGCAGTGCCCAGCCCCAGGCCCCTCTGCTGAAGGAGGGGACACACACGGTCACAGTGTCACACACAGGGGCTCAGAGCAGCAGGGACATGGGGTGATATTTCCCTCTGAACACATTCCCAGTCAGCCCTGCCTCCCTCAATTCACACTTCTGCAGAACTACAGGAGGTGCAGTCCCACAGAGGAGTCTTTATGTGCCTTCAGGGGAAAAAAAATGTGCTGCAAGCATGTTCCTTCAGTCCCAAACCAGCCTGAAACATGCAGCTCAGAGCCATGCCTGGCACTGCAGGAGGGACACAGCCCTGCTCCATGATTTGCTTTCCAGCTGCCACAAAAGAAAGAGCAGGAGCGATTTTCTTCTGCATCAAACTGGAGGAAAGGAGCAGGAACGTTGGCAAAGGTGCAGCTCAGGCCATCCAACCTGTTGGCTCCCCAGCAGTAATTAAAATATCAGTGTGTCCTCCTTGTTGAAATGAGGTTGCAACTGTCACTAAAAGGAAGACAAGTAGATAAATCAAGAGGAATGAAAATAAATCAGAAGTCCTCATTGCAAGGCCACAGAGGCACTACCAGCAGGACCTGCCAATTAGGAAAAACAGTGAGGTTATTTTGAAGCACCCAAAATTGCCTCTCCAGACTGAGAAACAGGAGACATCTGTTATAAAAGCATTTCTACAACGCTGTACATTCTCAGCCACCCTAACTCACACCATTTCTGCAACTGGGGCTTGTTAAATGCCAAGCACAGACACGCCCGATCATCCCCAGGGAGAGGAGGGGCTCATTTGCTGATTGTGCATCGAGCAGGGAAGGTGAGCTGGGCATGGGGAGAGCTGCTGAAAGGCAACAGGAAAGGAGAAAAAAATTGGCTTTATAGATGACACTAAAGAAGAAGAATGTTTCCAGCAGTGTCTGGGAAGGGGAGGACAGAGGTTTATGTGGAAATGAGTGAGCTGCCTGTCTGCTGCCACAAAGCCATTTACTCTTTGAGGTGTTTCATTCTACAATATATTGCTATAAATATTTCAAAAGCCTTGGGGCTGCTGTCCCACACTCTGTTCCAGCTTATTTACCTACAGTTACTGCTTTCAACGAAGCTCACTGACAAAATACACAATTTTTTCCACTCTCCCAGTCCCCGTTCCACCTCACAGGCTCAAGGCAGCTCAGCACACAGGACCCCAGAGCTCTCTGCTTGGAGTGCAGCCCTCCTGGAGCCCCATCCAGAATCAGGGAATCACAGGGGACACAGGGACTTTCCACTATCCCAGGGTGCTCCAAGCCCTGCCCAACCTGGCCTTGGACACTTGCAGGGATGGGGCAGCCACAGCTTCTCTGTTCCAGTGCCTCACCACCTCACAGTCAAGAATTCCATGCTAGTATCTCATCTAAACCCACTCTCTGGCAGTGTGAAGCCATTCCCTCTGTCCTGTCACTCCAGGCCCTGGTAAACAGTCTCTCTCCATCTTGTAGGTTCCCTCCAGGCTGCAGTGAGATCACCCTGGAACTTTCTCTTTCCCAGGCTGAACAATCCTGTTCCTCTCAGCCTTTCCTCACAGGAGAAGTGCTCCACCCCTCTGATCCACTCGGTGGCCCCTCCAAAAGGAGCCCTCAACACCTGGGAGGTGAAACCTCCTCTGACCAGTGTGGGCTGGCACCAGAAACACAACACAGAAACCTCTTGTGCCACAGAGTGGGGAGGGCAGGGCAGGGGCAGAGAGTCAGGGAACAAACCCACCAACACAAACCTCCTCCCAACGCCAGCACAGCCCCAGCAGCTTCCAAACCACAGAGAGCTGAGCAAGTCCCCACAGCACCCCCAGAGCTGCCACCTGACACATTTACCCCTTGGGAAACAGAGGTGCACATCTGTAGGGTTTTTTCAGATCATGGTATGAAAAAGAAAAGTGACAGGGTAATGCAAAATAATTGATTTTATTTAAAATAAAAAGCAAAACCACAATCATCCGAACAAGACAAGTATCCCAGCTCTGCTGGATGGGTGATAAAAGCAGCTAAGGGCAGTGGCAGGGCTTGGAGCTGACAGTGGGACTGTCACACAAATGGGTAATGCTTTCCCTTCCCCCTTTGCAAGGGGGATGCCAAAATCCTCCTGTTACAATGAGCCCACACAGGCATCTCGGAGTGGATTCAGCCAACAGTCTTGCTTCCCAGCCCCTGATGGCTGGGAATTCAGGGAGGAGAAGGGTCGAAGTTAATGATGAAAGAGGTTGCTGTCTTTCCTTGAAGCATTTGGAGAGGTTTAATGTAACTGAGCAGCCAAACTGGAGCCAGCACCCACGAGCTGGAAAGGGGAGGAAGGTCCACCAGAGGTTCCTTGGTGTCACCTGCTCCCACAGCACTTGTGCAGGAACAGGTGCTGGGACTGGTGCCTCTTGTTGACATCTGTGCTTCTGAGGGAGTGTTTGGTTGTTTCCTCCCGAGCTGGCACAGCCTGTGCTGCTCACCAGGCTCTAAAGCACAGCCAGAGCTCCCACATCCTGTCCCCCTTCCCAGAGCAGGCAGGACTGTGACAGTGACACCCAGCCCGAGGCTCTCTGCCCATCCCTGGGGAACAGGGCAGCCCCCAGAGCCCCAGAGGGTGAGGCAGAGCTGTGCTGCTGCCCTGGGGCCCACAGGGTGCTGGACCTGCCCCATCCAGGGGCTCTACAGAAGCAGCAGGGCTGGAACACCAGACAGGGATCCCACGAGAAGCACAAGGCTGGAGAAGTGAGAGCACAAAGCCCAGTCCCCCCAGTGAGCCTCCCATGAACACAGAGCTAGGCACAAAGGGAGCACAGCTTCCAGCTTTGTTCCTCCCTCACCCAGCCTGCAATGGGGGCCTGGGGAGCACCAGCTGCCCCCATTCCTGTAAGGCCAGTGAAGCTGACTCCCTGATGAGAGAACTGAATCCTGCTTAAAAACAGATCCCACTCTAGCAGGACCTCCTGGAACAGCAACAGTTCAAGCCTGGTGAAAACAAACAGTCTTGTTCTGCTACAATTTATGTACCCCACAGCAGTGCTGGGAGGGCCACCACAGAGCACCACGTGGCCAGGAGCGCTGAACAACATCCCCAGTGTTTTCTGCTACAAGAAGCTCCCACCGTGCTCAGAAGTCTCAGGTTGCTCAGGATGAATGGGACACTTTTTGTGGGTGGATGGCTTCAAAGCATCTTGCACAGGAATGAGAGTTCAGCCTCACAACACCCTGTGAGGGAGGGATTCCCCTCACTACTCAAAGAAAGACTCATCAAACTGGCCAAGGCAAAAGGTGTAAGCAGAACTGGAGATCCCAGAGTCCTGATTCCCAGGCAGCCTGAGCAGGCACTGTTTCACAGCAGGAGCAGTCAGGCTGGGGTTGCTGGTATCACAATCTCTGCAGTCCACTGTAAACATGCTGCTTTCCTGTGAGGGGTGTCACACCAACACAGGCTTCACCTGAAACTGCTTGATTTTATTTCACACCATGGAAGAGTTCACAGGCATGGAAGAATGCTCTGCACTTGGGATCTTCTCACTGTGCTTCCAGAGGCAGAGGTGTGGCTTTCCCAGCACAGCAACCAGGCTCTCACACACATCAGGTTTTAAGCCTGTGCAAACTGAACCACGTGTGCCAAATGCAACTGCATCTCACTGAGGTACTGCCCAGCCAGCACAGAGGGCAGGGACAGCTCTCCCAGGACTCCCCTCACTGTGACAGAGCTCAATCTTGAGAGCCTTTGCCTCTCCAGGCCCCACATTCCCAAAGGCAGCAGCTGCAGCCTGCTCTGAGGACACACACAGACTGTGCAGGCTCCCAGGATGTTCAGCCTTGGCCAGAAATGCCAGGAGTTGGAGAAGTTGGGGCTTTTTTAAGTAATCTTGTGCAAGAATCTACAATGTCTACAGCGCAAGGGTGCTTGCCTATGCCTGGCTATTATCACAGGAAATCTGGGAGTCTGGACAGCTAAAGAATGTACCAAAACACCTTCCCTCCCTCTGTTTTCCCACCACCACACTGCTCCTGCACAAACTGACTGGCACAGAAGAGCCAAAACCAGATCCTGACAAACACATTTAGGATTCTCTGGTACAACAGGACATGGCCCAGGAGTATTTAAATAGGAAGAAATAAGGTTAAAAATGCATCAGAGAATCCAGATAAGCAATGCTTCAGGTTCTATCAAACCCAACATGTTTAGGAAAGTCACAGTTGAAGCTTTAATCTCTCTTTAATTTGCTCTTTCATCAGTGCCTGGGCGTTGCTGTGTGCTTACACATGCACAGCACTTTGCTCTCAAGTTTTCTCTCCCAAAGAACAGCTGAAGTGAGTTCTCTATCTCCCAGGGCTCAGGACAGCACCCATGGGAAGTTCAGATTTCCTGGCAGCACCTTCAGCCACACAGACACACCACTGACACCAGCAGCACAAGCCCCTGCTAAAAACACAAACCAGCAGCTCCAACAGGTCCCTTGGGGACCAGAGCTTCACCTGACATAATACAAATGCATCTACACAGACTCAAGCAACACATTGCATTTTTAAAAAGCATAAAACAACAATACACCACCCCCCCCAGTACTTTAAAATTGGCACTGCAAGTTTCAGAAATGTCAGAACCCATGATCTCAAGGAAAAGCCATTTAGGGATGAGAACTGCACTGGCCTGAGCGAGCCCATGGCCCTGGAACTGTTTGGTGTTTAAAGCCCAGCAAAGGTGATCATGTCAGAGCCAGACTTTGTCAGCAGTTGCCTTGTGCTGAACACCACACCTGCACCTGAGGCATTGGAATTACTGACAAGTGCTGCTCTTTTCCCCCCACAATTTTTGAAACTCCAGGATTCTCCTGCCCCATCGAGCTTCCCACCACAAGGTGCTAATGCAGCTTTGTAACCTGGCATCCTGACAGACACAGAGTGGCTGTTGCTGGTTAAGGTGTTGCACCTCAGGTGTGTGCATGGAGCACATGGATGAAGACCACAAAAGATGCTTCAGGTTGGTGGTCACCTCTGCTAAAGTTGCTTCAGTGTCTGGAACAGTCACACCACCTTCCCTTCCTTGGCTCTTCTCTTGGAAAGAAGACAAAAAAGGAAGGTGTTTGCCCAGAGGAAGCAAGGGCAGGTGACATGGGAAGAACACAGAAATGCTGCTGCCACTGTAGGGAGGAAATTCACACAGCCAAAGCTCAGCTGGAGATGAAACTGGCCAGAATCAGAGGGGGCAATAAAAAAGAGTTTTTCCAAATATATTAATGGCAAAAGGCAAATTAAAAATAACATTGGCCCATTCTGGGATGAGGATGGACACCTCACTGACAGGGACACAGCCAAGGCAGAGGTGTTAATGCTTTCTTTGCCTCTGTCTTCAGCAGGGATGGTGAACCCAGGAGGTCTCCAGCACTCAGCAAGGACTGCAACGATGTTCAGCTCCCAGCTGACCCTGAGCTTGTACAGATCTGCTGCTCCAGCTGGATCCCTACACATCCATGGGGCCTGATGGGATTCATCTGAAAATCCCCAAGGAGCTGCTGATGTCATTGCAAAACCTCTTGATGATTTTTGAGGGATCTTGGGAATCCCAGGGGGTACCACGTGATTGGAAGCTGGCAAATGTTGTCCCAGTTTTCCAGAAGGGCAAGAAGGAGCACCCCAGAAAACACAGGCCTGTCAGTCTCACTTCAGTGCCCCAACAAATCATGGAAAAGATCATCTGGGAAGTCTTGAAAAACACCTGGAGGACAACACAGGCATGGGTCACAGCCAGCATGGCTGCATGAGGGGAAAGTCCTGCTTGTCAAACCTCATCTCCTTCTACAACAGGGTAACTCACCTGGCTGCTCAAGGGAAGCCACTAGATGGAATCTTTTCAGACTTCAGCAAAGCTTTTGATCCTGTCTCTGCCAGGATCCTTGTGGACACACTGTCCAGCCCACAGCTGGCTAACTGTGTTAGGTGATGCACGAGCAGCTGGCTCACAGGTTGGGCACAAGGGGTGACAGCAGGCTGGCACTGGTCACTGGTGGGGTTCTGCAGGGCTCCATCCTCAGCCCTGTGCTCTTCAGCATCCTCATTAACAGCCTGGACACAGGACTCGAAGGAATATCAGGTCTGCCAATGACATTAAACTGGGGGGAGCTGCTGACTCCCTCAAAGGAGGGAGGCCCTGCAGAGACCTGGACAAATCAGAGAGAAAATCATGACCAAGTGTCTGGAGTTTAACAAGGGCCAGTGCTGGGCTCTGCACCTGCAGTGGGCACTCCTGGCTGTGTGCAGGGCCTGGGGAACGAGGGGCTGCAGGGAGGGCCCTGGGGGTGCTGCTCCATGGCCAGTTGGAGCTGGGTCAGCAGTGCCCTGGCAGCGCCCCTGTCCTGGGGGCATCAGGCCCAGCATCAGCAGCTGGACAAGGGAGGGGACTGCCCTGCTCTGCTCTCCACTGGGGCAGCCTCACCTCGAGCCCTGGGGCCAGATTTGGGCACCACAATATAAAACAGACATGAAGCCATTAGAGAGGGTCTAAAGGAGGCCAAGAGGATGGTGAAGGGTCTGGAGGGGAAACTGTGTGAGGAGTGGCTGAGATCACTCAGTTTGTTCAGCCTGGAGAAGAGGAGCCCGAGGTCAGACCTCACTGTGCTCTTCAACATCCACAGGAGGGGCAGGTGCTGATCTCTTCACTCCTGTGACCAGTGACAGGACTCAGTGGCTGGAGCTGACTCAGGGCAGGTTTAGGTTGGATACCCAGAGGGCGGCTGAGCACTGAGCAGGCTCCCCAGGGAATGTCACAGCACTGGGCCTGTCTGAGTTCAAGAAGCATCTGGACAATGCTCAGGGGCAGGGTGGGATCCTTGGGGTGTCTATGCAGGGCCAGGAGTTGGACTCGATGATCCTGCTGGGTCCCTTCCAACTCAGCACATTCTGTGATTCTGAGACCCACACTCAGAAGCACCAGCCCCAAAAGCAACGTTCTCCTGCAGTAGGGTAAGATCCAAAGACTCATTTTCCACAGCTCAGTTCCTGCAGAAACCAATTTCTTTCCTGTTCTTCCTGAAATTGTGGTGCCAGGTCCGCCAGACATTCCAACAGGCCAAAAGGGCTGGTGTTCCTTTCCTCAAGTGTACAGGACAACATGTAAACATATGACAGTGTCAAAGCAAGGCAGGTTTTTACATTGACCTGCTGGTTTTAAAAAGAGTTCTTTAAAAACTGACCGTTGTCTTCCTTGCCAGTTGCATGAGCCATTAAATAGCTGGCATGTCCTTCCCCACAGCTGGGTTAGAGTGCACTCAGCAGGGCACAGAGGGGACAAAGCATTGCACAAGGACGTGGTCGGGGCCTTCCCCTGCAAGTTACTCAGGAGCCAACCTTGGACAGCACATAACGAAGATGTCTGGATGGAGGGAGAGTGACAGAAACTGAAGGAGTGTGAGAAACAGAAGCAGGAGGGGGTAGAACAGAGCTGGCTGGCTGCTAACGGAGCTTCCATGGGCAGCTGCCTCTGGGCAGGTGGTGTTTATCTCTCAGGGGTAGCTGCGGCCTCCACAAGATTCCCTAATCCTGTCAAAAAAAGGTACAACTGCCTTTGAGCATTCCCCTTGTACCAGGGCACAAGATCCCAGCATGCAGATTAATTTCAGGCTTATTCTTCCTGCAGCATTGTACAAGCAGGGTAAGATTTCGTGTTTGGAAGCGTTTCTATCAACGAATCCATCACCCAGCTGGAACAGAACGCCCACCCACCCTCACAGAGTGAAACAATCAACACACAGGAGGAAGAACAGGGAAACCCAGAAAGCAACTGTTCTAGGCAAGGTGCTCATTTTTCATATTTAGGGTATTTGTTTCAAAATTTGAACCGCAAACGATTTAAAAATGCATGGGATTTTCAGAAGAACAGATCTGCATCTGTGGTCTGCATTTTTACAGCTTTTGTTTTTAAAGCAGGGTCTGCATTAAGGTTTGTTCTCTCCTGCTGCTCACTCCCTGCCTGAAGTCACGCTGGCTGCTGAAATGGGATTTGACAATGTCATAACAAGCAAACTGTGAAAACCTCCAGGGCAAAATAAGCAGTCAGTACTGTTCTCCCCAACCTTTAATGATGCCCTGTACTTGTAATTCAATTGTATTCAGTTATGAGCAATGCCTGAAAACAAGAGAGCAGTGCAGAGGGAACAGCCTCAGGAGCACACAGCTCTCCAGGCAGTCCCTGCACCAGGAAGTCAGGCATAATGCTGGGAACATGGACTTCCTCAGGTAAATTCCTGCTGCACACCTTCTTTAGCAGGCCACTCACTAAGTCACCACAGCACCTGCATCCCTGCCAAACCTGGAGCATCCAAGAGCTCGGGAACAAGCCAGCACTCTAATGCAGGCAGGCAGCCAATCCAGCAGCATTGGTTAACCAAGCTGCAGGGAATTTGCTTAAGAATTTTGGCAAGCCTGTGCTGTATGAGAAAAATGCTTCATTTAGCAAAGAATGTTTAAGTTCTTCCCTGCAGTATACTTCCAGATTCTCAGTGTTCCACTGTTTTTAACCTGGCCAGTCCAGGGAGCTGCCTTCCTCAGCAACTTTAAGCAGATCTATTCTTGGTTTTGCAATATTAATGATCCCTCCTTCTAGGCTGACTGAAACTTGCTCGTTATTTATTTATTTAAAATGTAAACACAGACATTTGGAATTTTGGATGAATTTTGCTTTTAACAGATAAAGCAGTGGAACAAATTGCAATAATGCAAGCATTAATAAGAGAAACCACACAAGTACTTGAAGGTTTTCTGTTTGAACAAGGCATGGAAACCTGAGTCCTGCCTGATCATTCCTCATCTTTAACTGCTCACTATCCATTTGTGCTCTCTGAAGAGCAGTTAAAACATCCCACCTCTCCCATTAAACAAAGATAAAATCAAATCCTTTCCTCTATTAAAAAAGACAACTAGGAAAAGTAATGAAACTGTTTATTAAATAAAACCCCTCATTTTTAAAAAAACATCAAGGATCTTAGTTTTCTGTTTGGAACAATTAAAATAATTCATAAGGGAAGACCCTGCTGGCCGACTGCTTTACGTCCTGTAAGGAATCCCTTGCTCTGCATCCCTCTGTGCTGAGGAATTCCCTATCTGCAGTCTGCCAGCTTTCCCTGGCATTGTCCTGTGCCCGTTTAAAACCAAGAGGTGCCCCGGGGTCACCTGGAGGAGCTGCGCTCTTTGCTCACGCAGTCGTCCTGGGAGGTGGTGTCCCCGTTCCCCACCATCCCGCACGTCCGCCGCTTCTTCCGCCGGTGCATCATCCCCTCTGTCTCGGAGCCAGAGTCACACTGCAGGGTGGAGACAGCAAACCACACTTCAGAGGAGCCTCCTGAACTGTTTGTGCTGTGCAATTCACCATAAGAGCTACTCTGCAACCTCGAGTAATAATAGTGCTCAAAGAATGTGCTGGTTTAGGTTAGACGCATGAAAGACATTTTAAATTAAGCTTTAAAAATCAAGAAGCGTTCTTAGATTTCATCACTGCCTAAAGCTGACTTGGGGCAAGACAATGAATGTGTTCCTTTTGGCTCCTAGAAGGACCTCATCTCCCAAGAGCAGACTCAGTGCCTTCTGAAGGATTTAGATCCTGTGTCATAACTGATCTGGTCTGAATCTCAGTTTCCCTTCCAATTTTTAGAACATTCATTTCACAGCCATTTTCCACAAGCATGGCTCAGCTCCATGAGTGACAGATTCATATCTGTGACAGACACAGATCAAACAAGCTGAATCCATTTAGTGATGCAAAGAGAGGCTTCAGCAAACAGAGCCTGCTAAGATCACAGCCCCCTCCACCACGCACATTTATTTAGTTGCTTTCCATTAATATATTCTATAAGGCATGAATATGAGGATGAGGGCACATGATCAGGTGTGGAAAAAACAGTATGAATGCAGCCTATGGGTCACCTATTGCAGTAAAAAGCATTACCTCTGAATCAGAGTCTGAGGAGCTGGAACTTGAGGAACTGGAAGAATCACTGGAACTGTCAGAGGCAATACCAGTAGATTCCTGCAGGTCAACCGAATCAGCCAATGCTGCCAAGTCAGGATGTTCCTGCTTTAGGATCCTAAAAACAGTTCAAATTTCAGGGTTAGCCTCTGAACTGTAACACTGCATGTTAATGAATGCTTTTAAGTTTTGTTTTCAACAGAGAATATGAAAAGAAAGCTACCAAATCTCTTACCTGTACCATTTCCGTGACAGTTTGGGTCTCCCTCTTACTGTCTTGTGCCACACCACTGGGAAGTTGGTACAGCTGGCAAAGTTTTGTGTGATGGCAATAGTGGTGTCAAGATTGAGAACTACATGCCACCAGCCTCCTGAAACACAACACCAGTGACCATTGGTGGCTACACAGCAGAGAGCAAGTTCAAGAACAGCCACAAACACCTTTTCCACAGCAAAGGTGGAAACCGGACATTCCCCCCCAAAATCCCAGGTGAGTTTGCCAACATATCACCTTTCCTCTGCCTCATTTCAGCTTTCACCCCACTGCCTGCCAGGTTCTTGGCAGAGGGCTGCTCCATGCTCTGACCAAATTACCCAGCTCACACACAGCACTGGAGATGTGATTTGACAGCACCACGCTGGCTGCTGACAGTTTATTTAACAGCAGCAGCCATTGTAACCCACACTGCACAGAGGCCCTTTCTGTTCAGCTGGAGAGCACTTTCCACGCTGATTTTGCAAGGTTCTTATGACTACAGACTAACTTTTCATTTAAAAATAGATGCAAAATTGTTTCTCCACACAGGATAAAAATAGTGGAGTTCTTACAACCCGCTTATAGCCCCATAAAAGATGAAGGGAACAGTTTAATGGAACCTGACAGCTACAAACTCTTAACAGAAGGTACACTCAGGAGTCACTAATAAGTGCCAAGGCAATCACAAGGCACTCTTCACACACCAAGTCAGCTGGATGTTAGAAACAAGCAACATGGACAGAAACTACGGGCTGTGCTGCACAAAAATGCTGCAAGATTCAGAATTTGGCACTGAACTCAGCCGTTCACCCACCAGCCACCTCACCCCCAGTTAAAATGGGCACACAGCGTGCAGCCACTCAAAGAGAAGGGCATCTTCAGCAAAGCTTTATTTAGCTTTTGATTTCACATGCAAGATGAAGCATAACCACAGAGAGGTGGGTGGAAGGTGTCAGTGCCTTTAAGTAGTTCATTTCCCACAGCTAAGAAAAATTTATATGCAAAATTCAGTCATGGATTTGCTACAGCATGTATAAACTCAAGCACTTTTGTCTAAGAGCTCCTGGGACTCAAACACCTCCATTGTTTTATGCCCTGACAGCTTCCCATTACTGCAATTTAGTTCAGGATCACATTCCTGTGATGCTGCAACTCAAGTCCCACTTGTTTTGTCATCTGTACCACATGCAATCCTCTGCCACAGGCCATGTTTTGGGACATTCAGGAGGTAACTGAACAGTCCCCAAACGAGCTCAGGAGAGTTTCTTTTGTAAGAGACGGACCATGTAAGAAAGCTGAAATACCCTGTTCATCTTTATTACACACAAATATTACAAATATGCTTTTCCCTCCCACATTTCCTCACTGCAGAGGTCTGTACATACCTGGCACAAAGACTGTCTCTCCTGGTTTCTGCAGGACTTCCAGGGGTTTGAACTCGGGGGGCCAAGTGGGCAGCTGTGTGCGAGGGTAGATGACGTTGAACCAAGTGATGGCCTCATCCTGCTGGTTCCCTCCCTCCTCCCGGGTCACTTTGATGAGCTCTCTGGGAGTGCTGGTTGGGAACAGGCACCAGCGCTTGTGGCCCTGCACCAAGGCATTCCATGCGCTCGTTCCCAAGGGATCGATGTGGATTCCTGTTCCAGAACGAGGTGGGCCCATCACAAACCATCTGCACGGGGGGGAAAACAAAGTGCTTTAGTGATACAACAGGCATAGAGCCCTTTCTTTATGGTAGGCAGAGAATTACAGCTGTTCTTTGCACATTCAGTTAGAAATTAAAGTAGTTACAGTTCTTCTGTTTAAAATCTTGATTGTGTTAAGTTCACGCTACAGCAAAACGATACAACAGGGGTTTAACCTAAAAAGCAACATAAACTGGGACAGGAATGACTGCAGGACAAGCATGTGAAGATGACTTTATATTTCATAGCTGTATTTTGTTTTAAACAGTTCTTCAATAAAATACAATGATTTCAAGGTTCATGGACGTGACGAACAGCCTGTGTTAGGATTCTTCCCAGGCAGGGGGACTTTCCTATGGTTTTCTAAAATTTGCTGCTCAAACAGATCCAGAACTGCAGAACAATGAGGAACAAAAGGCAACACAAGGAACAGAGCAAGTTATGCAACCCTGGCCTCTCTCTGAGCCTTCTGTTCACTCACAACAGGCTTTTCATTCCAACATTTAACTGCACAGAGCTTATTCTCCAGTGGCCATTCAGGACTGGAGGTTTATATTCCCACTGCCCATTTGCAAGGTTGATTTCTCCCCGTGGAGAACTTTATCTACTGTACATGTTTAACTGCAGCAGCACCTTCAGCTGCTCATTTCCCTGTAACAGAGCAGTAAGACCCACCACACCAGAAAAAGCAGTGAGGTCACTTCATACCAGGCATGAAGAGGAAAAAATTACAATAACTGTTTAACTGGCATCAAAAAGTATAGAAACTAAACAAACAATAAGATTCCTCCATGGTGAGGAATCTCCATAGCTGACAGGCAGGTGATGTTCAGCAAGAGAAGTGCAAAGGTTCAGAAAACACAGCAAGTTCTCCATGTCCCCCCTCCAGTGGAGGTGTAAATCAAGTTGGTTTTGTTTTGCCAGCATCAATTGTAGGACTGTAAGTTTGATTATCAAGCTGCTTTCTTCCTGCTTCACAAAGGAGCTGTAAATAAGCAGGTGTTTGTCATTCCTACACCAATTCACTCTTTAGATTCATATTAGCCTTGGACAGCTGATTAAACCACAAGCCAAGGCTTTCACTAAGAAATCAGAAGAAATTAAACACGTGCAGATCTGTCTGGCACAGAGATGCACTGTTCAGTGCCATTTTTCTGATAATAACTTGGAGCTACACACAGAGAAAGTTTTAAAGCCCCTATTTAGCAACACTGACATTTACCAGCACCTTCCTCCAAACATTTTATTTACAATGAGCAAAACCCAGTTTGCCACAAGACATCAAATTTACCATTACAAACCTCACAACTCCTAAATTCACTCTGAAAGCAAACCCCAGCCCCCTTCCCCAAACTAAAGTAGCTGCTTCACTAAAGGCTTTCCAAACATTACTGTCTTTATTTTAAAGAGGAACAATGCCAATAAAATGTTCTAAACAGCACCAATTCTTACTTGAAGGTCTAAACACTATCACACACCTCTCAATCCACAGGCCAACCTGCCCAGGTCGTATCCTCATCATGTAATTAGCACCACTTGCTGTCAGATTTTCATCATGCTCTAAAAGTGGACACTCTCCATCCATTTCTGTACCTAGGTGAACCCTCTAATTCCAGGAGGCATTAGGGTGTTCTTGTGCATCACTCAGCTCTCAAAAAACCTCAAGAGGCTGAAACAAACCCACATTTTCCAGAACAAAATACAAGAATGTTGGATACCACAATCACGAGCAAAGAGCTCAGCATGTGCCTGTAGGTGGGGAGGTTGTAAGGGAGAAAAACAGCAAAATAAATGAGTCACAACCAGATGATCTCATTTACCTGTAACTTGGGTAAACGACCCCTAGTTCACCAAGTGTATTCAGTTTTTACCAGAGATTACACCTGGTGTGGTTTGGTGTTCAGTCACAGTGTTGTATGTTCTTAGAACAGAATTATAAAAAGCATCTGCTACAGCACTGCAAAAACACCTCCTGCAGTGACCTCAAACGGAGTTAGGTTCTTGCTTCACTCCTGCAAAGGCACAGCTGGCCTACAGACACGAGGGAGTGCAGAGGAAAGTGGCATTATTCATTACTTGCTCAATTTTATTTAAATAAACCACATCACAGCCTCATGTCACTCAAAGGGCTAAAGGCATTGTCTGACAATTATAATGCCACTGTAAAGACTTTAATTACTTGGGAGAGTTCAGCTTGTGCTCATGAAGTGTCATATTAACACAGACAGAAATTGGTTTTGTATCTAACCAAATACAAGGTTGCCGCATTTGACTTGATGAATGAAATGTCATTTCAATCCCCTTCCAATCTGAAGCAAATACAGGAAAAGAGTTGAAAAGCTACATAGATGTGAAATATTGTTCTAAAAACCATCTGAAGGGGAGCTAAGAACTAGTCCCCGCATTAGATCCTAATCCATAAGATCTTTCCCTGAAAAAGACTGACTCATAATTACACAAAATTCCACACTGTACATAAGCCACCAGTGCAAAACCCTGCTGTTCCTGAGGTATGTAAAATTTGAAAGCCAGAAGGCACACACAGCTAGAAATTAATCTTTGTAACTTTCAGTAACTATGTAATTTTTAAAAAATCTAAGTGATGTAAACGGACTAAATAAAATGAAACAAAAAAACAAACCACACGGTAAACTTGTAGCAACACCAGTGGCAGGAGGAGAAATTGTGATACATAAAACTGCCCTTCTCTCCTGCTGATTACAGATGTACACTCATTTCAGAGGAGATCATGTAAAGATATCCCTTTTCCACGTGTGACAGTGACAGGTATTTAGGAAGAGCCAATGAGATGGAAAATACCCAGTTTTGTCTTGTTGTCACTCTACCTGTAGGGCGGCCGTCGCTTCTCCCCTGCGTACTGAAAGAGATCATCAGTGAAGAATTTGGGGACCTTGTAGTCCTCCAGGAGTTTCCTTCTCTTGGGATGCTCTCCATAGCTGCTGTCAAAGATGTAGAGGGGGCTGTCATCCCGTGTGGTTTCCATGTACTCTATGTAGTATTTCATCTTCATCTTCACAGAGTAACCGTCATTGTCCTCCCCACATTTGAATTTCTGGTTCCTGTACTTGCGTTTCAGCCGCTCCAGCGTCCACTTCTCCTGGGCAGACCAGCCCACCTGAGCATTCAGCAACACCACGGGCTTGTAAGGCTTTTCATAACGCTCCACAAATTCCTCCACCGTTAACTGGAGTGCATCTGCCCTCTCCACGTTATCCTGAGGAACCAAGGGAGGAAAGCAGGGCAGATATTAGGACAGACTGACGTCTTAGGGCCGCGCTTTCCTGTGGGGGAGCTTCACACGTATCCTGTGCTCCACACACCACGAGGGCATGGAGCTGCTTCCGTGTTATTTTAAGCTCCCCGAGGCTGCAGCCCCATTTCTCCTGGCCCGTTCCCCGCACACATCAGTGACACCAGCAGCCTGAAGCCTTTGGCACTGCTCCCCACCGAGGCAGCTCCCCAGGCGGAGAGGCCACCCTGCCCTTTCGGCTGACACATCCCCTGCCGCATTGAATTCACCCCCTCGGGACACCGGCGACGGCTCCCGGGAATTACGCGGGTGCCCATCCCATGCCGGCGGGCCCTGACCTTCCCACACCCCTCGCCACGTGGAGGGAAGGAAAAAAGCGAGTAGTGATTCCCCTCTCCCTCCCCAGCCCTCTCCCTCCCGCCAGCTCTGAGCCACCCCAGCCCCAGGAAAGGGCCCCTTCAAGCTTTCCGTCAGACCTCCCGCAGCTCCCCCTTCACCTCAGGCATTCCCAATCCCCTCAGTCGCCCTCTCCATCCCTTTCGCCTCAGGGCCCCCCAGCCCCCCTCAGCCGCGTCCCTACCCCAGTTCCCTCAGGCCCCTCCCGTTCCCCTCAGGTGTCCTCCCCGTCCCCTCAGAACCCACCCGGTCGCAGCCCCCTCCCTTATTCCCGCTCCTCTCCATTCCTGATTTCCCCCTCTCCATTCTCTATTCCCACCCTCCCATTCCCCATTCCCCTTTCCCCTCAGCCCTCACTCCCCTCCGCCCGGCGCACCTTGCAGGCGGTGGGGCTGAGGGAGAAGGTCTCGCAGTAGTTGTGACGGGTCCAGTCCAGCGAGTCCTTCAGCTCGGGCCGGGCACTGCGCTTCGCCTCACGGATCCGCTTCTTGCTCTTGTGATTCATGGCGGCGGCGCTGGGGGCCGTCACCGCCCGGCGCCCCCTGCCCGACCCCGATCCTGATCCCGATCCCGGCCCCGCTCCGGCCGCACCTTCCAGAAATTTCACCCCGTGCCGCCGCTGTCGCCGCGGCCCCGCCCCTGCCGCGCTCCCATTGGCTGGCTGCGCCCCGGCTTCCGCCACGCCTCGGCGCTGATTGGCCGAGCTCGGGGAAGCGGCGCCCCCGCGCCGCCATGCTGAGGAAGGGCAGCGCGGGCGGCACGGAGCGAGCGCGGACGCCGAGCGCCTTTGGCCGCGCCGT
>VZRZ01002947.1:156712-205859 GCA_013398175.1 Climacteris rufus
CGGGAGGAGGCGCCGATTGGCCGGCGCGGGCTGGCACCAACACGTGTCCGGCCGCGATTGGCGCATGGCGGCGGCGCGCGCGGCGGTACCGCTTCCGGGAGGGCCCGGCGGCGCTGTCCGTGCGCGTCCCCGAGGTAGCGGGGGCAGCCGGGGCACCGGGAACCGCGGGAACGCCCCGGGCCCCGCCACAGCGCCTCGCCCCGTGTGTTGCAGGTGCCGGACTCGCAGTACGGGACGTACGTGTGGCCCTGCGCCGTGGTTCTGGCCCAGTACCTGTGGGCGCACAGGGCGAGCCTGCCCGGCAAGCGAGTGCTGGAGGTACCGCCCGCTCCCCTCCCCGCACCCCCTCCCGTGAGCCGCGGGTCAGGCTCCGCCCGCGCTCCCCACGAACGCGCTGTGGTTTCAGATCGGTGCCGGTGTGAGTCTCCCCGGCGTGGTGGCCGCCAGGTGCGGTGCCCAGGTGATCCTGTCGGACAGCGAGGAGCTGCCCCGCTGCCTGCAGAGCTGCCGCAGCAGCTGCCTCCTGAACCGCCTGCCCCACGTGCCCGTCCTCGGCCTCACCTGGGGCCGCGTGTCGCCAGAGCTGCTCTCTCTTGCTCCCATAGACGTTATTTTAGGCTCAGATGTCTTTTTTGACCCCAAAGGTACGTTAATGCTCTCAGGTATCTTCGGTTTGTGACTGCAAGGACTTTGTGTCCAAGCAGTGCTGGGAACAGTGTCAACAGATCAGGTGACAGTGTGCTACTGCCCTTGTTACTCTGGGGTAACTCTAGACTGAGCTGTCATAAATGCGGCTGAGGGTGTGGGAATAGAAGATGACATAATTAACTAAGTCCCTGCAGGCTGTGCTTGGGTCTCTCACACAGATACACTGAGCCTGCACTGCTTTGTAATTACAATTTCATAGAACCAGGCAGATTTATCCACACCTGGAATCCAGAGACTAACCTAGACTGCTTTATCTCTCCCCAAACTACACAGACTTTGAAGATATCCTAACTACAGTTTACTTCTTGTTGGAGAAGAACCCCCATGCTCAATTCTGGACAACTTACCAAGTCCGAAGGTAATTTTTTATGTATTTAAAACTCAAATCTTAACTCCTGTCTCAGCTGTGGGAGAGTTTTGATTTCTCTGAGGCACCACCACTCTGACTCAGAAAAAGTCCTTATTGTGAATCGGGCTGCTATTTGCCCAGTAAACCCTGAAGGTAGCAAAATCTCAAAATAATCAAAGAGCCACCAATTTGCTGTTAAGCAGAAAACTGTTACAAACCCAGCTGTGTTGTACTGAAGCTGGAGTTACTGCAGCAGTTAGAACCTGGGTTAGCTTTTCACACAGTTTCCTCCCCTCAGTGCTGACTGGTCTATCGAAGCTCTGCTCTACAAATGGAAACTGAAGAGCACCCACGTTCCCTTGCATTCCTTCGGTGCAGACAAAGAGCACTTGGCCAGCTCCTCTCTGCCAGGAAGACACACAGTTGAAATGATGATCATCTCACTGGCACACTCAGAGGCCACTTGAGTTTGTTCCACTTTAGGTTTCAGTACGAGGTGATACAGCTGTTGGCTGTAGCACAGAGCTGCAGAGAACGCTCCTGTTTACAGCAAACCTCGTGAATATTTTGGGGAAACAGTAATTCTTAAAACGTGTTGTAAAAATAAAGCTGTTTGGTTTTCCAGCTGTGGCTTTTGAGAAATTTGTGTTCCTTCCCCAAGCCCGTGAAATAGTTCAGAGCCTTAATTCCATAATGGAAGCCACCACACCACAGAGCTTAACCTGGAAATCCACAAGATACATCCTTAATCCACAACTTCAGCTATGAAAAGGTAACTACTCTTCCAAAACAAAAACCCTCCCCCTAAGATCCATTTCCCAGGACTCAGAATCCTTCCCAAGGACTTTTTTACATTCAAAAGCCATCCCTCTGTTTGTACATGAGTGGGTGGAGACTGTGCTAACCTGGAACATACGAACTCCTCAGTTTGTAGAAAAGTACTTTTAATCCTCAACAAAGCCATACTGCCAGTGTTCAGATGTTTCCATTCCCATTTAACATACATGCACAAAATAAAACAAGGCATTACAATAACCCTTGACACAGGATGTTGGAAGTTACAATTTGTTTGGTATCAAATCAAGAGAAATCATCACTGTAAGATCAGCCCCCCTCAAGCAGCAGCCTGGTGAGCCAGGGCAAGCACACAGCAATGCAATTATTAGTTCTGCTCAGTGTGGACCTCCCACACCACCCCAGGACCTGGCTGGTTCTGTGTTCATGGCCTGCTTTGTTACCACTTGCCACGCAACATTGGGTTAGTCACAATGCTAATTCAAATTTGCCCACGGTAATTTAAAAGCAACCCCAGTGGATAAAATTTATAAGCAATAGAATGCATTTTGGTTACTATATAGAAGTTAAACATTGACAGTAAAATTGCAGAAATCTTTTCAAGCTAAAAATAAGCTGACCCAAGACATTAAGTTGAGAAAAGTTAACACAGAAAAAAATGTTTAATATTAACTACAGAGACAGTGGGTATAGTACAGAATGTTTTAAGCAAAAGATACACCAATCAGTACTTACAAAGGAATGAACCATTTCTTTTCTTAACATTACAATTCTCATATGTAAGTTCATATATGTAGGTTGGTAAGTTTTACCATTCTGGAAAAAATAAGGTGTGTATATCATCAGCTAGATGTGCTCACTGTATGCTCCATTTTTTTTACGCAAGGCCCGGGTGACTGGAAGTGCAGTTGTCAGGCAATTTAATTAACTGGACAGCCATTTGTTTCTGCACGACAAGGCATCGTTACACAGGAGCAATCAGGAGACAACAGGAAACAGCCAAGCACTCTGCACTGCAACACGCCACCTTAACAGCTAACCAGCATTACTCAACTGCTACACAACTGCGCCTAGTGCACAAAAATACATAAGAGAAGAGATTAGAATTGAGTCTGGTAAAACAATCCTTGCAAATATCAACTGTCACCTGAAAAGATTTCTACCAATTTGAATTTGAAGATGCTATCTTAAGTTGGTTTTTTTTTTCCTTTTAAAAAAAAAGCGTTTACAGTAAGTTTCAAGTTGAAGTTTTGCGGAATTTTATGTAAGGAATCGAGACAAAATTGAGAATACTTTTTTGACAGTTAGCTATTCAGCATATAATGGCTGCATGATTCCTCAGTATGAAACTGGAGGCAGCAAGTTACCATCAGTTTTAATTTCCAATAGAAGTCAGCACTATATAAACAAAAATGAAGTTTTACCTCAAATATCCAAGCCAATAATGAAATCGGTAGTCGTTCACTTCACTAAATTACAAGAAATTTGAATAACAGCAACAAAATGGCACATAAAATGTAAAATCTGCCACTTGAGGCGCAACTTAAACAAGTAAAAAGTTAGACAAAATGTTACAAAATAACCTTTTCAACAGCTGGTTGCTCGGCCAGGGTCTCTCCAGTGGGCTGAAGACTCAAGCGATCTTTTCCCCCCAAAGGCGTCCTTTATGTGGGTTCTCATTTAGCTGAAGCATCTAGGTTTGAAGAGAGAAAAGTTCAGCCAGGTTTCTACCTTGCCTAGTTTGGGTGTGGATGACTTCAGGGATACTTCTAGTTGTGTTTCAACTGGCTTTGCCTAATTTAATTAAAGTTTTAGGAATTTCCACAGTGTTCCACCTCCCCCCTGTGTGTTGCTTTACTTCAGAGGCCAAATGTAAAAGGTTCTGTCAAAATATTTAGTTACAAAGGAGAATAAGCACCAGGCTGTAGATCAAGCCACCATTAACTTCAATTCAGCCTGTTCAACAATCAGTTATTCAAAGTTCTATAAAAGTTACAAAACTAATGCTTCTTCATAAAGACTTAACTAAACTCTAATTAGCATTCAAAACCGAAAACGTGACTAATTTTGCTACAATTATCTAACTCCAGAGCTAGCTCAGGCCCTTTCCTTTTAAAAAACAGGACCAAACAGTTTGAAGGGTTAAAGACACACTATCCTTTCCCCACCCGGTGTATCCTTAGATGCCTCTTCAAGATGTCGACTTGAGGAAAAACTAAGTTTCCGTGGTTTTCTGGTTGCAAGGAATTTGCCACTTTTCTAGGACAGTTATTACCTCCAGTCAGTACAACGGCCACTGAACCGATCTTCCGTTCTAAAAGGATAGTGTATCTTTAACAGTGTAAGACAAACCTGCTCCAACACACGCCCACAGAAACTGGTCCCTGGAGGATCAGCCAAATCAGTTAAAATCTGCAATACTGGCCAATATTCTTTTAGCAAACAGGAGACCGCAGCTTTAAAGGGGAAAATGCAGATGTTGGATAAATACAGTAAGAAATAGTCATTTTCATCATAGGTTGCGTCTCATACAATATTTTATTAAAACCAAGGCATTAATCTTGCAATAAAACATTTTCTCTGTAAAAAAAAAAATATTTCTCCGTAGAAAACCCTTCAGTAATTATTTCCCTAAACCAATAACCAAAAAGCACTGCTCAAGAAAAAAAAAACCAAAACCAACAACTAACAATGTGCCCCGCTAGGATTGACTTGGTTCAGGCTATTAATGTTCCAAGAACTACCCAACACCCCAACTAAGTGCTCTAATAAAGTAACATGCAGCCTGTGCTGATCCCGAGGTACATTACCATATTCCTAGGAGGACACAGCTCCTTCTTCTTCCGGAGACTTGGGAGGGCTCTTAGACCTGGATCTAGAGTTGGATTCCCTCTTTGAGGCAGGGGGAGGGCTTCTAGATCTGGACCGGGATCTTGACCTGGACCGGGATCTGGAGACAGATGAGGACTTTGACTTGGATCTCCTGGCAGATCTGGACTTGGAGGTGGAGCGAGACCGAGAGCGTGTGCGAGACCGGGACTTGGATCGGCTGTAGCGGGACCGACTGCGGGACCTAGAGCGGCTCCTGCTTCTAGACCGGCTGCGACGGCGTCTTCTAGGGCTAAAACACACCAGCAGGAAAGAGGGGGGGAAAAAAGGGAGCGTTAAAAGTTGCTCAGGGGCGACGCACAGACTCGAGGAGTGCTGCGGGACAGGGAGGGTGGAACAGGACGCACGTGGGCAAGAAAATGAGTGTTACGAGAGCGCCATTGTTCAGAGCGAGTGGCCGGGGGCTAAACCTACTACAGGGCGAAACCCTTCCACTCCGAGGGAACCCCACGTGCCTTTGCTAGTAAACCTCTACTCCCTCTTCCCAGCCCGGCAGCGAAACTCGCCGGGAAAAGGACACGGTACGGTTGGAAGGGACCGCAGTGGGTCACCCGATCCAACCTCCCTGCTTAAGCAGGCTCGTCCTAGAGCACACGGCACAGGATTGCGCGCAGACGGTTCAGTGCGGGAAACTCCACCACCTCTCCAGGCAACCAACACGAAAACAAACGTGTCCCACTGCACAGGCGCACAGCTAGGCTTCGTCTCCTTATCTCCTGCCCGAACCCCTGGCTCACCTGCGGCTGCGGCGGCCGTAGCCGCTGCTGCTGTACCGGCGGGGCGGCGGCCCGCGGCGGCTGTGGTGCGAGTCGGGCGGGCGGCCGTAGCGGGCCATCTGCACGCGGAGCTCCCGGCCGTCCAGCACCGCCCCGTCCATGGCGTCCATCGCGTCCTCCGCGTCCCGCTTGTCGTGGAAGCGCACGAAGGCGAAGCCGCGGCTCTCCTTAGTGTAGCGGTCCCGGGGGATGTAGACGTCGCCCACGCGGCCGTACTTCTCAAAGACCCTCCGGAGGGTGTCCGGGGAGGTGCGGTAGGTCAGGTTGTCCACCTTGAGGGACGTCATGCCCTCCACGTCGGGCGGCGGGCGGCCGTAGCTCATGGTGGGCAGGAGCCCCCGAGGGGCGGCGGCGGCCGAGGAGAATAAACCTGAGGGGACGAGGGGGGTCAGCAGCCGGCGCGGCCCTGAGGGCGGCGCGCCTCACACCGCAGGGCGAGTCCAAAAAGGAGGAGAGCTACAGCGCATAGGGAAAGCCGCGGGGTCCGCAGGGAGCTGCACCCACCTCAGGGTCCGAGGGGCGGCCCAAGGCCGGAGCGAAGCGCCTGGAGCGGCCGCCCCGTCCCGCCGCGGCGAGGAAATGAGGGGGAACCGCCCGCGCGCGCGGCTTAACGCCACAAAATGGCCGGCGGCGCCCCGGAAGGGAACGCGGCACCGCCCCGCCCCGCCCGCCGCCCCGCCGGAGCGACCCCCGAGCCCTTTTTCCTTCTTTTCCCCGAGGTGGTCCCGAGGGAAGCGCGGGGAATCCGCCCCTAAACTGATAATTCGGCCAGCGGTTGGAAAGTGGCTGTTGGAACGGCGCCGCCGTGACCCGGAAGGGCTCGGTGGAGGCGGGGAAATTTTTGAACAATGTGTGTTGAAAACCTTAAAAAACTCCAAACAACAACAACAATAAAAAAGGGAGTAGGGCAGAGCTGTGTGTGTGAGAGAGAAGAGGGGCGCGAAACCCGCGCCGCGGGGAAAAAAAAGCGATGGTGAAGGGACTTGCTTGTGGCGCGGGCGGGCGGGCACGGTTTAAAATGGCGGCCGTGGAGGGGAGAGGCGTGAGGGGAATGGGGCCAGGGCTCCATGAGGGAAGCGGCGCCCGGCCCGGGCTCTGTGAGGGCGCTGCTCCCGGAGAAGCCGCTGTGGGAGCTCGGTGCCCTTTCTCCGGCTCCCCTGTGTGCCGGTGACGGCTGTGAGGGGCCGGGCAGCCCGGCGCGGGCTCTCCGCGGGCTCTCCTTCATCCCCGGCGGGCAGCGGTGCCCGGGGAAGGCTCCTGGGCCCCGCGGGCTCTGGATGTGCCTCGATGGATCGGTGCTGCAGCCCAGGCGATCCCCGCCGGCTCCTCGGTGTCTGTGGGAGCCGAGCAAGAAACACTAAAATCCTCCTCACATCGGCCCGCTCTGCAAGTTCGTGCTGTGACAGCGAGTGCTGGAATTGGAACAAGGGAGATTTGCACAGCCCTTGTGTAAGGGTGACAAGCACATTCCCAGAGTTTTGGCCAGGGAGTTCTGTGAATGCTGCTCCCTCACCCCAAAAGTTGGTGCTCTGTCGCTTCAGGCAGTGAATAAAATGCCCCGGCTCCATGTATGAACTGTAATCCCTGGCTCTCATCTCACAACAATGCTCAAAGTTTCTACCCATCTGTTTCATAATACTATGTTAAAAAAATAGAAACAAGAGATTATTTCCTACCAATCTGTTTAATCCAATGACAGTATCGATATGAAAAGCAATTTCAGTATTAGATTTTAAATTCTTAGTCTTACTGTAATTGTGTTTAATCTTTTCTTGCACTGAAGAAGTATAAAAATAAGCAGTGACATGGATACAAACCCAGAAGCAACAGTTTGTTTCTTGCTACAAATGACTTCAGAAATCAAATAAACTGGTACTGGTTTGACATTTTGTATTGCTTCATGCTTGTTCATTTTTTCCCCAGAGTATTTTAATCAAAAAAATTCTGTGTTTCATCTGCTGAAACTCTTTTTCAAAGGACAAATTTGAAGTTTTTCTTTATAGTGATTTCCCTAAAATGACAAGAGTTTCCTGTGTCCCTTCCTCCCAGTTTCAGTCACTTCACGTTGCTGCTGTTGCCAAAGGAATTGTTCCAGCACACCAGCCCAGTTTGCTCTGCAGCAGGATGGAAGCTTGTGCTGGCACAAGGGAAAAAAGACATTTTTCCTAGAGGATCTTAAAATTCTGTTACTGTAAGTTATTAATATTAAAAAGGAAGATGAGAGATTTTCTTGTGTTAAACCCCCCACAGATATTCTAATTGGATCTTTATAAAGCAGCCTCTGAATAATCACACACACTTTCTTCCACAAGTGAAAAATAAATGCTGGTTTGACAAACACTGACATTTTAAAATAATACATTTTGGAAATTAAAAGAGCATATGATACATGTATTAAATATATGTAACTATAGCTCGGGTGTGGATTTTATTTCACAGAACTGTAGGATGGGTAAGGAGGGAAGGGACCAGAGTGGGGTATCTTGTCCCAGCTCCTGCTCCAGCAGGGTCATCCCAGAGCACAGGGCACAGGATCATCTCCAGTGAAGGAGACTCCACAGCCTCTGGACAATCTGTTCCAGTGCTCAGTCACTGCACAGGAAAGAATCCCTTAGTCATGTTCAGGTGGAATTTCCTTGGCATCAGTTCCTGCCCATTCCTCTTGTGCCATTGCTGGGCCCCACGGAGCAGAGCCTGGGCCCTCCTCTGTCCCCTCCCTGCAGACACCGACAGACAGGGGTTGTGTCTCCTCTGGAGGCTGAACAGCCGCAGCTCCCTCAGCCTTTCCTCAGGAGGGAGCTGCTCCAGGCCCCAAATCATCTTTGTGGCCCTCCATGGGACCCGCTCCTGCAGCTCCGTGTGTCTCTTGTCCCGAGGAGCCCAGAACTGGACACTGCTCCAGGTGAGGCCTCACCAGGCAGAGGGGCAGGATCGCTCCCTGACCTGCTGGAAATGCTTTTCCTAACACAGCCCTGGACACCACTGACCTTCCTGTCCCCCTGGGCACAGTGCTGGCCATGGACAGCTCAGTGTCCACCAGGGCCCCCAGCTCCTTCCCCACAGAGCTGCTTTTCCAGCCACTCAGTCCCAGCCTGTGCTGGTGCCTGGGGTTGTTCCTCCCCAGGGGCAGGACCTGCACTTGCCTTTGTTGAACTTCAGCCAGTTCCTCTCTGCCCATCCCTCCAATCTGTTGAGGACCCTCTGAAGGGCTCACAGCCCTCTGGGTGTCACCCCTCCCAGCTCTGTGCCACCAGAGAACGTGCTGAGGAGGCATCTGAGCCATTGATGCACAAGTTAAACACCACTGCTCCCAGGACTGAGCCCTGGGGACACCACAAGTGTCAGGCCTCCAGTCAGACCTGTCCACTGATGATGGCTCTGGGATGTGCCCCTCAGCAGCTCTCACTCACCTCACTGCCCACTCGTCCCATCCACATCTTCAGTTTGCCCAGGAGGATGATTTGAGCCAGCGTTGAAAACCTTGCTAAAGCCAAGGTGGACAATATCCACTGCTCTCCCCTCATCCATCCAGCTAGTTGTTTCATCCTAGAAGGTGATCAGGTTGGTCAAAAAAACCTTGTACCTTTTCAAATCTAGCTTAAAACTGTTTCAACAAGCCCTTCTAAGTCCTGGGCTAAGATCTTTTTCTCCCTTTGAGACCCCTGTTTCTTTAAACCTTTTACAGCACAGATAAAATGTGGCAATTTGTCATTTACTTCAATCACTTCTGCATTTCCTTCTCTGTCTTTTTGGCCAGCATTAAACTGGAACTGATTGATTTGAATCCCTCAATCCCAGAGGCCCAACAGAATGGACAAGAGGATGGTGACAGGAAAAAGCAGCCATTCAGTCAATGTCTGATCCTCTCTCAATTTTGCTGATATTTTAACAGAGATCCTTATGACTGAAAGATCAATTGATCTTAAATTTATTATTAAGAAATACTGTGAATTAAAAGATTAATGGTATCACTTCCATCCTTGGATGTGTTCAAGGCCAGGTTGGATGGGGCTTGGAGCAACCTGGTCTAGCAGAAGGTGTCCCTGCCCATGGCAAGGGATGGAACAAAAAGGGCTTTAAGGTCCCTTCCAACACAAATCATTCTGTGATTCCATGATTTCATGGTATGTTGGAATTTAATTTTTTGTTTTTAATCTTGCCAGGCATTACTTAGTGGATAGAGATTACAAATCTTAAAAACTCGCACAAATAATTCTATTTTAAGGCTTGGGAGATTGTCCCCGTTTTAAGTAGAAAAAGCTTGCTTTGCTAAAACTGCATTTCCCATAGTGCACAAGGGCTCTCCGGGCTGGGTCAGCTGATGGAGACTGAAATTTTCATTATTTCCTGTGCAGTGCATGGAAATGACTCGTGGGTGCGAGTGGCTCATCCTTCCTTCGCCAGGGGATTGAGAGGCCGGGGAGCACAATTCTGATTTCTACAATGGCAAGAAGCCGAGCCGATTGACCTGCTCGAGATTGGGAAAGCTGCTGCTCTGGGAGAAAGGGATGGCATAAAATAACCCACGGCAGCCAGCCCTCTGAACTTCATGGGAACAGGTAGAGGGAGTCTTGGGCTTTGTACCAGACCTTTCGTTTCCTTTTTTCTTTTTTATTTTTCCCCCAAGTTACCGATTTTGGTGCACCTTTTTTAGAAGAGTTATTAGATTTCTTGATGAATTGATGGTTGTTTTCTAGCAGCTAATAGCCCTAAGTAATCATCATTTTCAAAGCTACTTTCTTTAATTTTTTTTGCCTTTTCTTTTTTTTTCAACAGAGGTTAAGAGGAAACTTTTAAAAGAAAAAGGAGTTTTTCCAGACTGAAGCTGAGGATTTGGCAAGAAAACACACAATGTCTTCTGAAGCAAAAAAACTTTTCAACATCCTTATTTTGGGTGTCTCATTTATGTTTATATTCACTGCTTTCCAAACCTGTGGAAATATTGCAGTAAGTGTGACTTCCAAAATGTGTCACATTTCTGTTTCACTTATTTATCCTGTCTTGATTTTGTGTAGTCTAATGTTGCTTTATTGGGGATTTTCTAATGTGCAAAATACTTTAATATTTTTTCTTCTTTTGGTTTAGTATTAATTAGATTAATGTGTTTAACCAAATAATTAAGCAGGTTATTTCTTTAAGATATCACAGCTACATATGTAACTGTGCCTGTTGCTTAGAAAGTAGAAAGTTAATCTTATAAGATGTTTGAACTGTAAAATAGTTTCAGCTTTGACACTTGCAATGTTGAACAATTGAGTTACATTGAACCTTGCATATTCTATATTCTGTAGAGTCCCTTTCAAAATATTTGCTAAGTTATTATTAACCATGCTATTATTAACAAGCTTTTCATAACCTAACAAAGTAGATACTGGGGGGGAGTATGAGGATAGCACCTGACAAATAGTCAGACTTCCACAATTGCTAAACTGCCAAGTCACCTTCCAGCTGGAGAAGGTATTTACTGCTATTTACTGTCTCTTTGCAGAGCAAAATAGAGCACAACATAATCCAAATTTACTGTTACTGTTTAAATTTTTAGACTCCTGCTACTTCCAGGCTTAGCCCAGGCTCTTGAACTTCCTGAGTTGCTTTCAGTATGATCAGTTCTGTGCCTGCAGGGCAGGAAGGTTTCAACATCCCTCTTGAGCCCACAGGTCTTACAGCTCTTTCCTTGCATGCAAGAATAATCTTTTCTGGGTTCAGACACATAAATGTCCTTGTCTGCATTACAGAAATAACCACTGGGGGTAGTTTTGGTAAATCACAGTGCAGTGGGATACTCCAGTGAGCACTTTGGCACAGCCCAGTGATCTCAGAAGTTCTGCAATGAATGCAACACCTCACTGAATTGGACTTTGTGATCATGCACTCCTGTAATTTAGTGTCATAAAAGTCTTGACAAGTGACTTTCAATCAGATCTGCCTGCCAGTCCAATTTATTACATGGTCTCATGATCTCTAAAGCTGATTCAAGGGGAAAAAAAGGAAATAATGGGAAGCTGAAAAGAATGGAAACTCTTATCAGAAGTTCAGCTGGGCCAAGTTAAGAGTATCCTGAAACTTCTCCTTTCCCTCACTTTTTAAATTAAGATAGCCATACACATCTACCTAAGAGAGGTCTTCAGTAAAACAAAAGTTTTGTGAAGTATTTTAAGGTCTCTTACAAAATCATGATTTAATCATGAAGTACTAATTTCTTCTTCAGACATAGATGTTTCCCTGCCAAATACTTCCTGCATCTTTGTTGTGGAGGTGGTATGAGTTGTAATTAACATTTTAAATTCTTTTAAGTGCTTTGTAGTGTTTATTAATGAGTAATTCTAATGTTTGGTACTGACTTCAAACTGATGCAGGTGTTCTCAAAGTACAGGATGGATTCTAACATAGTGCAATGTATGATTTTCTCCTCACAGCAAACTGTTATCACGAATTTAAACAGCACAGACTTTCATGGCAGTGGCTACACGAGGTAATTTATACAGATTTTCTTCTTTGCTCCTTGCAGGGTGAACTTAGTTACAGTTTCATGCAGTAGAGATGCTCTCAAGAGATTCTGCTGACTTCACAATTTATTGACACACTTAAAGCAGTTTTAAACAGGCTTCTCACAGTTCTGCTCTGAATTATTTCCAGTTGAACTACATGTCTGCTTTGCATGTTTGCCTTGTAGGGAGAAAAACCACCATCATCACGTTCTCAGCATTTTACCTTAGGAGGTGGAGAAGGTGGAAGTTGAAAAATAAATAAAACTGCTAACTCAGGCCTTGGTTGTTTGCCCTTGTACACTCTGTGTTTGTGTAGGACAGGTGGTGTGGATCAACTGCCAGGAAATGCTGCAGCTTAAATGTGAAAGGAGCAGTCAGAAGGACAGAAGCAAAGCCACAAAAAGCCATTTTCTTTGTTGCACTGGCAGAGTCAAACTCGTCAGGCATGATCAGGGACCTTTTGCATGCCAAATTCATCTGTCATGTAGGAAAACCTGATTGCTGCTTTGAAGGCTTTGCTGTCTTCATTTAAACTAAAAATGCCACTGGCACAAAATAGGTCTGTAAAATTTCTGTGGTGTATTTGGCAGAAGATGAAAACCTCATTGATAGATAAATGAGGTTCTGGAACATTCTCCCCTGAAAATACAGAGTACAAAATACAATAACTGCTCTTCAGGCAGCTTGACAAATGCATGCTGTAAATTAAGATATACCTGCCTGCAATAGTGTGGGACTCTACTCAGCAATCCAGGGAACACTGTACACTCCTGTATTCCCATGTGGAATGCAATGGGTGAAGGGAGCAGAAGAAAGTGGGAAACTGTTTGACCATGAAAGTTCTGCAGTTACTTAAGTTATGTATGTACTTAACTGGATGTTTTGAAATCCACTGATCACTCTTAAATCAGTTGCAGTGATACCCTGTATTTTAAGTATTTAATCATCTTTGTTGTGTATTTTTGTAGCATGTCCATTATTTATGGAGTATTGTCTGCATCAAATCTTATATCCCCTTCAGTGGTTGCAATAGTAGGACCTCAGTTCTCCATGGTTGTTAGTGGCATATTTTATAGGTAAGTATTATTTTTGAGGTTTTGTCTGTTTCCTTTGAAATACTTCTTTCATTTTTTCACATCTAAGGCTCCTTTCCTCTTCTAAGGCTCCTGGCCTGTATTTTCTTAGCCACACATGAAATTGTACTGGCTAAGAAAAGCATCTCAGAGATGCTGCAGATGTGTAACTGCAGAGTAGTTCAGCCTGCTAGAAACAGCACATTTTTTTCCACAGCATTTCCAGACTTTGCTGACTGTGAAATTCAAGTTATGGTCTCAGATTAATGACTATATAAAAAGAATTCTATGTGCTTAGTAGACTAAAAAGGTTTTTCACATACAACCTGTTTTCCAGCATGCCTTAGGTGAGAGTAGCTGATTTAGAAGCACCCAAGTGAGGTATTTGAAAGAGCACTGTCCACTTGAAGTCAGTATTCAATAAGCTGATCTGTTCTTTTCTAGCCTATACATTGCAGTCTTTATCAAACCTGCTACATGGGCTTTCTACACTGCCTCTGTGTTTATTGGCATTGCAGCTGCTGGTAAGCATTGTTCTTACTCTGCTGACTATTTTTTATGATATTTGAATATACCTTCCAAATCTTTTTATTTCCTGAGCAATATATTCTGTCTTTTTCAGTCCTCTGGACAGCCCAGGGAAATTGCTTGACTGTAAATTCTGATGAAAACACTATTGGAAGGAACAGTGGAGTATTTTGGGCACTCCTGCAGTTCAGGTAAGTTTTATTTGTTAAGTTTTTTTTTTTTGGTTGTGTACACATTCTGCTTTTTAGATCTTTTTATGCTTCCAAAAATACTCCCCTGGTACTGTGCAGGCAGTGAAGGGGGAGGGAGGGATGGAAGCAATGTTTTATTGGTGTTGTGCATTAGAGAACAGGCAATGAAAGTTGAATATTGCAAATCTCTGCTCTTGAGGTGCTAAAAAGATACATTTCTGTTAGGGGAGCACTTGAGGGATGTAACAGCAATCTTGTTGATTGTGGAGGGCTTTGCTGATTTGTGTCCTTCATTGAGGGAGAAGCTGGTTCTTGCTGCCAAGGTGAAGGTATTGAAGATGGACCTGGCAGTCAAGAGTCAGAAAATAAATCTTGGAGTTGTTTTTGATGGCTCTCTGATATTAAAGTGCTGCTTGACTAAAAAAAGTCAACAAAAGGCTCAGCATCAAGAAAGGCAATGAGAACAGGGAGTGGATGCTGTGTTGTGGTCATTAAGTGTTCTGTGCAGGGATAGTTATGCCTCTCTTGAGAGTGTGAGGCAGTTAGGATATAGAGAAAAACAATAAAATTATGCAAGAAGATAGAGCTGATGGCTTGCAGAGAGACTGGAAAGGTTGGGACTCTTGTGGAGGAAAAGCAGCTGAGGAGGGTGGTACCAAAGGGTCACCCAAATGTGAAGGCAGCAGGTGAGCTGAGTGTGGAGGTGCTGCTCCCCAAATGCTGCTGTGCTGCCACTTGGCTCACTGGCTGAGATTAAGGAGGGCTTAAAACAGATATAAAGTGCTTTGGGCAGTGGGTGCTTAAACTTCTGGAGCTTGCAGCCACAGGAGGGTGTGCAGTTGGATGGGGTCAGCAAGACTGAAAAGGAATCAAAGAAATTAATAGGAGACAGGTCCACAAGTGGTTCCTGAAGAGAGATCCCCTTTACCACCTCTAATACAGCAATTCTAAATATTGGGAGGGAACCAGGGGAGTGAATTGCAGGAATGCTCAGGCTGCTGAGCCTGCATTGCTAATGCTGCTGTGGGGGTGGCATCCTGAATTGGTAGAACATCAACCTGAACAACTTGTATTCCTGAGGTTTTCAGTTCCAGAATTAACACATCAGTTTGTTATCAGAGTAGCAATTTCCACAAACCCACCCAACTGTGTGTTTTACAGTGAGTAAAATGCATGGGTTGATCTGAGGAAAATTGGCTCTAAAACTGTTCTCAATCATTCATTCAGAATTATTGTATTTTGGGAAATGGTGGTTAGGGACACAGAATTTCCTTGAGCTGAAGCTTTGGACAAGACACATGACCCTGCTAAGGAAGTATTACAAAATCACCTCTGTAAAATGTCAGCTTTCTAACCTATACCCTTCCAAAATTAGAAGCAACTTAGATGCAGATTTCCTCATTTTTGCCACCACCTAGTGTTTGGATTGATGAAAATGAATAGCCAGCATTATGGAACAGAATCCTCGATTTTATTTGAAGTTTTGTGTAGAATAAGCAGTTGGCATGGAGAGTGACTAATGTCTTTATTTCTTTCACAATTGCACTTGGTTTTGGTTTTTCTTTATAGAATAGTACTACTGTGATGCTACAACCCTAATTTTTTCATAAAATGTGTTGTTGACCTCTGCCCTTTCTGTTCACAGCTTGTTTTTTGGAAACCTCTATATATACTTTGCTTGGCAAGGAAAAACTCACATATCAGGTGGGCACTGCTTGTTTATATACCCAACCTTTAAATGTAGTAGCATGAATAAACATATTAAATAATGAAGGAACATATTAAATAAGAGGGAAACTTACACAATAGCAGACTTTTTTCTCCACCCAATTTATTGTAGACAGCTTCTTTTTAGAGTATTTCATGTGTTTCATGGTACTCACACTCCTTGCATTATGTGTGCTGTTTTCCTTCATGCTCTTTGAGTACCTTCTTTTAGGGTATAGTCTGTGGAATTCCTCAGAATGCTGATTTAGATTAAGATTTTCCAACAACTGTGGGATTTTCCCTGTGCAGACACATTTATGCCAAAATACAGCTATTTGGGGGTAGGTATTTGGCTGTATGTGTCATATTGTACACACTCTCCTATTCCAAACTAAGTTCTTAGTGTAGAGTGTCTTCCTAAATCATACTGGAGATTGATTATGCTATGAAATAAAGGCAAATAAAGGAAAACCATCCCAGTTCACTTCATGGCTGCACTAATTGTGCTGGCACAAAGCAGTGGAGGAGGCAGAGGCTGGGATGGGCAGCACTGCTGGCAGGGTGGAGATGGAACTCTCTATTCCTTTCTTGGCAAAGTTTATGAAGATGAACTTCCTGATGGGATTGTCATTGATACTGTAGTTCTTTCCATTTGATGTTGTACTAGGCTGGAAAAGAGCAGGAATTGGAGAAGGGTGGACTTTATTGATGTTTTTGAGCTGGATTGTGGTTGAGACTCTGTCTTTAAAGCAAAAATTTCTGGCAATTGTTAAAGCCAGGCAAAGTATGGGGGGAGGGGGATTCACTAAGGAAACTGTAACAGTGAAAATTCAGAAAAGGATAAGATTTTAATAAACAAAAATGAGCATTGCTGGAAAATCAATGTTCTGTAAACAAGTAAGTTTGATTTTCCTGTTTTATAATGACTGATATTTTTCCTTATTTAGTCCTAAACTAGAATATCTACTAGACTGGTCAATTTTTTTAACCTTTAACAGATGAGGATATTTCTGCTCTAGACAATCAGAATTAAGATGTTGACTCTTAAATGGTAATTATCAGGCTTCAGAAATAACAGAACAGAAAGAACAGTCACTTCTTCCTTCTGTTAGATCCATCTTCTCAGGTTCTCCACAGACACAGGTTTGGTAATGAAGCCATGGTTAATTTTTAAAGGCCACCTTCTGCATTCCCTCACCTGTAACACAAAGGTTTGAGTGTTATTGGAAGTATTGGAGATATTTTGAACCTGGGGGTCCTGAAATTCTCTGCATTCCAAATTTCTCTGCTCTGCTAACCACAGAATAGAGCAATTAACTATGAGGCTGTTCTGCTGTTACATTTTCCTCCATCTTTACATGTCTTGAAATTCCTCTTTATTGAAAAAATTGATACCAAAAGTTTAAGAGCATTTAAAAATCAAATCTTTTTTACTACCTATATAAAAATACTGCAGGCATTTCAAAGTGTGAAGCATACTGTCACTTTTTGATTTGTAATCATACACAAGTTATTTTTGAAACAAGTTTGCATTTGCTGTTAAGCTGTAGGGGCAGTAAATACAAGCATAGGTAAAATCTGCACTAGTTCTATCACAACTGTTTGCTGTTACCAGCTTTTTTCCCTTTTTGATATTGATAAATGGGGCTGACTTTTGTATGAGATGTGTCTGTGCTCTGCTGCACTAACAAACTTGGTGAGCACAGTTGTCCCCTCCACTGCTGGGACAGGTGCTGAGGTTTGGGTGGCTTTAATGCCTTTGTGGTTTCCAAGCCTGCCAGTTTCTGATGTCATGGTGCTCATGGCTGTGAAATCTGAAGGGCTTTGGGGTAGTTTATGTCCACCCTGAGCTATGTAAGTCTTCAAAGATGTACTTTCTGCTGCTAATAATTTATGTACTTCCTTTAATTGGCTTCTGGTTGGCCATAGCCTTTGCATGGCAGAAAATGCGAGGGACACTCTTTAATTTGCTGATATTTTATTAGCACCATAAAAGTGAGACAGAAGTTTGCCAGCAGCTCCATGTGGAAGGTAAGCTAGCAAATGAGTGTGTGTTAAACACTGTAGTATGTCTGTGTTAGCTGTTTGGAGGAACTCGGATTGCTTGGGGTTGCTTCTGCCCATCTGGTTATGGCTCTTGTTTGTTTTCCCACAGAGAGCGATCGCAGAACTGTCTTCATTGCTCTGACTGTTATCAGTCTTGTGGGCACAGTTCTGTTCTTTCTGATTAGGAAACAAGAGGACACAAAAGCTCCAGGGGATGATGATTCCACTAATGAAATCCTGGGGGAGAGCTCGTAAGTGCTGATGGCAGTAACGTTGTCACATCTGCTCGTTTGTGCTCCTGCTCTGCAGAGGAACGTTGTGCATTCACTTCCCCTCTGTTGCTGTTATCAGCAACCTGTAGAATCCACAGATTTGATGGAAAAGTGTCTGTATTTTAACAACTGAGAAATAATGGTGTGGATATCACATATTCTCAAGGGTGAAGTGCAATACTTGCACATGAAGTTTCTCCTTTGATAAGGAAGTGCCTTGGGAAAGACACCCTTCACCTCTTCTCCACTGATTATTATTAAACACTTTTATAGTTTATCTTGCCCTCATCAGCCCACTTGAAAGGCTGGAATTGCTCCCTTTTTATAGGCTGTTTTGCAAACTGGAACATGTTTTTCCCATCTTCTCTAAATATGTATACCACCCTAATAAATGCATTAGAAATGCACAGTTACACACATTCACTGTAATTTTGCCTGAGGCATCAGCTTAAATATTTTTGCTTTATATAAAGAACAATGGAAATGTTAGAAAAACATCAGTGAGCATGCCTGTGGAAAAAATGTTGAAAGCTAAAAACGTTCAGAAGATTCTGTGAAGCAGGCATTCACTAGTGCAGACAGCAAATAGATTTTGTGGTTACTTCAGATCTCAGAAATTAAAAAAAACTACATTGGCATATTCCAGTATATATTACTGGGCTGGAAAATGTACAGAAGGTTTGAAAAATGAAAGTGCCTTCCAGCACAGCAATAGTGTGGTTGTTCCTTTTCCATTTTGACCAAGCAATTTGTTTACCCAGGTCTGCACGGAACAAAATGATGAGAGCAGTGGCTGCCTTCAGTAAGTACAATTTCCCATCAAAGTTGCTTCAGGAAAAGCTGGCATCTCCTTTGCAGCTCTCTGTGTTCCTGCTGCTGATGTGATCATGTACAAATCACTTCAAGCACACACTGGTGCAGCCCAGGAGAGAATTGGAGTGTTCTTTCTTTGATGTGGTCTCAGATCCAAACTGCTTTACCAGCAGTTTCCTTGTACAGATGAGCACAAAAGGAGCAGCTTACAGCTTGGGAAAGCCACAGTGAGATTGAAACATAAAAATCAACAAACATAAGATAAAAAGAAGTCATGTGTTGTTTGATTTTGTCACTGATTGATACCAATTAACAGCAATTTAGGACTGGAGCATCTGCAGTTTCTTTTGATGTGTTCTGCCTGAGACTGTTAAGTTTGTTTTGGGAATGTGGGGATCTTCACTGAAAATGTATTAATCCTTTCATGAGACAGTTGCCATGAACTGAGAGTACAAAAATTGTCTATAAATGAAAACTGTGTATCTTGTCTTTAATATTGCCCCCATTGCATTTCTTACCAAAAAAATGATTTTTGGATGGCACATTTCTTCTAGATGGCAGGTCAGGGTTGGTTTATTTAGCCCTCTGCTGTAATAAACAGTAAATAAAACTTCAATATACAGTTCATATAATTGTGACTGATTTTTGCTTTAAGCAAAGAGCAAAACTCAGTGTAGATTATCTTAGTAATAGTACCAGAAGTTATACTGATTTCCTGTATAATTTGTTTACAGAGAAATCTATTACACTGAGCTTCACCAAAGAGATGCTGCTTCTCAGTGTTACAACAGCCTACACAGGTAAGAAAAGAGCAGAGTCTCCCCATGGAGCACTGTCCGGGCATTGCTTGGAATTTTAACCCCAGATTGGAGTTTTAACCCATATTTCTGCAAATACTTGAATATTTTAATTAACTTTGGGTTACTCATGACATTTCTGTGTCCTGGGAAGTATTTCTGTACAGGAGAAGGGGTGCACCTGAAATTCTGGATCCCAGAGTTAGGTTAGGCAAAATTTCCAGAGCTGGCTTTTATGGGATTTGATATTGCACCATCAATTATTTGTAGATTTTTTATTGCAGTTGTACTGCATTTGAATTAAAGGAATGTTTGTACATCACACCTTCATTAAGGGAGATTCCTAATGCTCTTCATTTTAGTCTTGGTTCAATTGGGAACAAGCTTAGCCATTTTCAACTGGTTTTGTCATTAGTATTTGCTGTGGCAAGAGTTCTCATTCTTTTTAGCAACTTTTATTTCAATTTGATCTGCCATCCTTGGGCCAAAGTATGAGTTGTAAAATCAAAATCTATTTTTGCCATATTATTGATTCTTCCACAAAAATACTATAAAATCCTTGAATTGTGTTTTGGGGAGTTTCTTGCTTCTTATTTGGTTTCGGATATAGTTTTGTTTATTATAAAATTAGTTTTTTTTTAAAAATAGATGCATTTTCAAAGTGCAAAGAGCACTAAGGTCTGAGTCACCATTGTGAAAAATAATTGTTAGGTGAAAAGAAAAACCTAGATTATTGGGAACAAAATACGAATTGTGAACAAAATATAAACAGTGGCACACCATGTGCATTTACAGTCAGCTCCTGGTAGAGAAATAACAACAGCAGCTCTGGACTTGGGTTTCTCCAGCCATTAATCTGAGTCAGAAGTTATTTCACAGCATTTCCAGTGTTGTGTTCCTCCAGATGAACTCACCTGAATCCCCCTCACATGTTCAGTGCAATGGGAATGTGCAGCAGGATAATCAGGGGAGGGAATCAATCAGGTTTTGCCTGAGTATTCTGAATTTTGGCATCCAAATAAATCAGTCCAAACTGGGGAAAAAATATCTGCTGCCACCTTCTGGATCTGGGTCAGTGCTGCCACTTTATGCAGGAGAACAGAAAATTCCATGAGGCCAACAGGGGCTTTTATTCCAGAATTGCTGCTCAGGTGAAGCTGCTCCAGTGCCCCCCTGGTTTTGAAGCCATGCACTTCATCGAGGCAGGGCAGGATGTGCTGTACCAGAGCCAGGCTGGAGCCAAAAGGCAGAGGAGATCAATTAGAGACAGTTTTCTTTTGGGCTGTTTTTCTCTGTTTAGCCATAATTTTGCATTGTTCTAAATATACTTTTAAAATTTTATTTGGTATTTTTATACTGGTGGTTGCTTATGGTCAGTTTAGCTGGGCTCAGTGATGTCATTGTTCCTCACACTAATGGCAATAAAGGTTTTAAACAAATAGCAGTTGTTCTTTCTCAGTTTAAATTCATGATCTATGTACAGAAAAGTTCATTTTAGGAATCTTAGCTCCTTACTGGTATTTGGGGGTGCAGGGACTTTGAGGAATGCCATAACTTGATTTGGGAAGGGAATCTCAAATTGAAATTGTGCTTTATTTCTTCAATTACTTTGTGTTATTTCACATGGCATTTTTCATTTGGATGAAATTGCAAGATTCTTGAAAACTAGAAATTTAAACTGTATTTAAGGGTTGTGTCTGTGCCTGTGTCATCAGTTAGTGACACTTTTGTCTAATGTGGCTTTTGTGAACTGGTACAGGAGAATATAATAATTACATAGTTTAACATTCCCTCTTTGCTTCTGTTACCACATTTAAAAAGAAGATTTGAAAGACACCTGGGGGGAAAACAGCCTTTAGATATAAAGAGTTTTTCTTTACTTTTATGGAAGTTCATCTGTTGATTCTCTCTGGTTTCCTTCACAGGTTTGGTGTTAACATTCTTTTCTGGAGTGTATGGAACTTGCATTGGTGCTGTGAACAGGTTTGGCAGTGAAGAGAAAAGCCTGATTGGTCTCTCTGGTATTTTTATTGGTGTTGGAGAAATCTTGGGTGAGTCTAAATTTGCTACATTTTGACAAAAAAAAAAAAAGGATTAGGGTGGTGTAGTTATTAAACTTTTTTTGGTAGTTAACATTTTGAGCTTCCAGCAATGATTATGTGAACAAAAAATGAAATAGTAGCAATATATTGGCATTGTGGGTCCTTACTGCACTGTGAATTTTACCTTACACTGTGTGAAGTGGATGCAGAGCAGCATGTGAGATACTGATGCCTGTGACTCCTAAGATTCTGCATTCTGAGGAGAAATAAACAAGACTTAAAATGTGTGAGACACTGGGTCACAGTGTTATTAGGGAATTGACACCATTTTGCTATTTTGAAATAGTATTATGTTTGCATTTTTATTACTTCTTGAGTGATATAACTTTTAATATTTTTAATAGTTACACTGAGGATTTCTTTAAAACATTTGCTTGTGTTAAATGAGATGTGATATTTGAATAAATTTGGATACAGGTAATGTTCATTAAGTTAATATTTCTTTTTTCTGTAAAGTACTTTGGTGTTTAACAGAAAACCACTGTTCAGTAGCAGCTCAGATCCACAGAGCTGCATGATTTTGCAATTAAATGCAATTAATGGACAAGGCTGTCCATTTTCCCTTAGTGCTGTTGCAGTGCTGAGGGGAACTGGCTGCTGGTGAAATACTTGCTGAAAGGTGATCTGATCTGATCAATCTGCCCCCATTTCTCTGGCAGGCTCCTTTGCATCTCTTTTATCCAGAATAGGGATGTTTATAATTTAAATTGTCAGTATTTCAATCTTCACTTCTGATTCAATTCTCTCCTCTGCTGCTGCAGGTGGAGGAGTCTTTGGCTTGCTGAGCAAGAAGAGTTGCTCTGGCAGGAACCCAGTGGTGATGCTGGGCATCCTTGTCCACTTCATAGCCTTTTATTTGATTTTTTTCAACATGCCAAATGATGCCCCTATTGCTCCTATGGAAGGAACAGATCAAGTTGCTTATATGATTCCAAGGTCTGTAAGTTGTTTTTTTCCCTTTGGCTGGGGTAACTCAGGATGTACATAAACAGCTTGTTCCTCTGCAGGAAATTCCTTGAGGTTGCTTTTCTGTGCAGTGACTAACTCCCTAGGAAAAGCTTTCAGGGATTCTGTTTTTATTAAAGGTAGATATCCTACCAGTGTGCACCCAATTTAGTAACTTGAATGGCATAAGAATAAAAAGCCTGGGGATGAATAATAGCAGTTCTGTCACTTGACAGCTGATGTTTTTGGCATGTAGTACAATAGCAAGACCAGCAGCTATTGTAGTAGGTGTTAAGAATTCAGTTTATTTTAAAACAGTCTTGGGCTCAGTTTTACATCAGGGAGCACCAGCCTTGCCTTGTTGCACTGGTTTCCAAAGTCTCCCAGTGCTTATTGTCAAATTCCACTTGCTCTCACTGAACCATGTCCCTTCTAGCACTCAGTGTTTGGGGCAAGAATATAGAAAGCTTTCTTATCTCATCATTACAACTTTCTTTTGGGGTGTGTTTTTGCCAGTTTGTGTGAAAATACTGCATTGTCAGAGTTGCAGACCCAGCTGCTAACTTGCAATTCTAAGCATTTGTGCCTGTGCAGGTGCCTGGTCTTCACTGGAGTATCCTTCTGCAAAATGAATTGGTATTTCTCTAATATTCCTGCAGTTTTTATGAACTCACCACGTGTCTCAGCTTTTAATCACTGCTGTGTGGGTTTTGTGGCCCAAGCACCAAAATGAGTTCTTGTAGTGTTCTGATTCAGGCCAGAATTGACTGCAGGTAACAGTAACAGAAATGTTGGCATTCAAGAAATCCAAGCTGATGAAATTACTCTTTTTACCAACCCAGGCATTCCCAGTTCTTTTCTACCAAAATTAAAAGTCTGATAACTTTCTTCCATTCTCAGTTTCCAAATCAGTCTGCCAAAACCAGTTTATAGATGTGTGAGCTGTTTGAAGGAATGCCTTTTAAACTGGATTCACTTTCTCCTTCAGCAAAGAGGTGGCCATGCTCTGCAGCTTCCTGCTGGGGCTGGGGGACAGCTGCTTCAACACCCAGCTCCTCAGTATTTTGGGATTCCTGTATTCAGAGGACAGTGCTCCTGCCTTTGCCATCTTCAAGTTTGTTCAGGTATTGCCTAACACAGCCCTGTGGAACTAGGAGTGCTGGGATGTTACTGAAATGTGGGCTTGGGCTTTTTAGTGAACTGAGAAAAATGCTTCTGCAAATTATTTCATCCTGAATTTTGGTGTCAAATAGTTGGTGATGCTGGAAACAGTGTTATGGGCTGACATCTTAAAGCTTTGGCTGTGTTGTTTCTGGACAAAGTGGTTGGAAATGCCAGAGATTTTGGTAGGGTTTTTATCGGTTTGAAATACCAGCTTGCAATGCTACAAACACTTTTGAGTTTGGTGTGCATTTTCTACAGTTGAACACTGTTTAAATAACAAGTAAAAACGAAATCTGTTGTGCAACACACCCAGACATATGTTGAGGTATAATGAAGCTTTAAGATTGTCTGCCTACTACAAAAACATCCTAGTGAGAGCTTCATATTAAACTGTGTCTGTCAATTTGATAATCCTTCTGTAGCAGCACCAGCCTGGAAATCTCCACTAATAATCTTTTCACTTTGTTTTTCCTCTCAGTCCATCTGTGCTGCAGTTGCCTATTTCTACAGCAACTACTTCCTTCTGCAGTGGCAGCTCCTCATCATGGTCATTGTGGGTTTTTTTGGGACCATCACCTTCTTCACAGTGGAGTGGGGAGCAGCAGCAGCTCTTGCTGCCCGGGGCTCAGACTACAGCAGCATCTGATCCCAGTGCCAGGCCTGCCCTGACAGAAGCTACAGCACAGCAACGTTTTTTGGCAAGTGAGAAGCTGGAGGAGGTCAAATTGCTGCAGAGGTTGAGCTGGAGGAAGCTGCTGCTTCAGTCCAACTGAATGTGAAAGAGGAGGAAAAAAAAGCCATATTTGAAAGGCTTTTCTCCTTGTTTTAATCAGCTGAGTGTGGTATATATGTTGTGAAAAATCTGCTGTTGGAAATGGAAGGAAATGCAGGGATCCATGTATTGAACAATTCTGTTCTGAGATGGCCCTTTCAGAATGTAATTGCCTCATTTCACTCTACCATGCACTACCAAAGTAGTTCTGGGTTTTGTCCCCTTAAATTATTTCTCCTGTATTCTAGTTCTGTAGACATTTGAATTCCTGTATTGAATGAATGATATTTTTATAGGGGAGATTATGCTGCAGATCGTGTCTGCACAACTGAGAAATCAATTTGGCATTGAATTTTTCAACAATTAGATGTGAGGAAGTATTTCTGTGGGAAATGTTGCCTTTTTCTGTATCACTCAGCTCCTTGTTTCCCAACCATTTGTTTCTTGATCCATTTCATGTGCCTAACCTTTCATATCCGTGGGGTTTTTTTGTTTGTTTGATTTTTCTTCTGTTTTGAGCTTTTTTGGTTTTGGTGTTTGGGGATTTTTTGGTAAGAAAGTCAATCAGGTTATAGTATGGCCTGAAAGATTTTACAGGAATTTGAAGAAATTACCCTTGGCCATCTTAAGGATGGGATCCCAAGGCCTGTGAAATATTGATGATGGAAAACAGCCTGTGGCTCAGCATCTCAAAATTGAACTGTGATGGGAAAGGTGCTGAAACTTCCTCAGGGTAGTGCTGTATGAAGATCCATAATCCAAGGAGGGCCACAATCCATGGATTCCCTCCCAGAATCCCAAACAGTTCTTTTGAGTTCAATGGTATTTCCGTCATAAAATGATGAAAATCTGTGATGGGAGCACTAAGATAACTCTTAAAAGTGCAAATAGCCTCAGAATGTGAACTGTCAGAGTAATATTGCAGTGTTTAATCTACTGCATAGTCTGAAATCACACGAAACACTTGTCCTAAGGTGTTTTATTCAGTTTATTTTGGGAACATTGTACTGTAATCTTACTCCACCAAATAGGAAAGCAAGGTTACTAGCATAGTAACTAAATTTGAATCCAAAGCTGTTGTAGATGATGTAACAGGCAGTGAGTGCAACTCACCTTGACTTTATCTGCCTACATGACTGAAGCACTTGCAGTTCTGTTTGGTGGGCAAAGAGCAGGCATGGAGGTGTTTTTAGACACTCCATGGAGCTATTTTTAGGGAAGTACTGTTCACCAACCCCTTTTTGAATGCACAGTCAGAATGTTAATGTCTTCTCTTCGAAGACAAGTTGAAAAGAGTCGGCTGGTGAGGTGGCAGCAGCTCTGAGGGCTGGAGCTGGGGATCCAGGGTGGCATCTCCTGGGCCTTTTGCTGTCCCTTTGCTCTCCAGGAGCAGGGCCACAAGCCCTGGGGGGCACAGGAGCACAGCCAAACAGCTGAGGGAGTCATTTCCCAGGGCTTTGAAAGGGATTGTGCTGTTCAGGGCAGGTTTTTGCTGGGAGATCAGTTCATGGGAGGAGAGAGGGCTCCTGGACATGCAGCAGGCAGAGGAGGCTGAGGATGAGCAGGACAGAGCCTGGGTGGATTCCCTGCAGATTTCCTGAGTGATATGAGAGAGAAAGAGGCAGAAGATGGATCTGAGTGAGCCAAAGCCATTGCAGTTTGTCAGGCAGGCTGCAGGAGCATTCAGGGTTCAATCAGTCTGTGATTAGTGGGACCAGCAGCACTCCAGAGCTCCCTCACCCCTCCTCTTCCCCTGCACTTGGAAGCTTTCTCTGTTTATACACTGAGCACTGCTGGGATGCTGCCAGTCATGACAATTCCCTTGTTGCTACACAATTTATATTTGCTCCAAAGTACCAAAAGGGATAAAGAGCTTTTATTTCAGATGGGGAATTACTGATTTATTTTTTTTTCCCCTCCAAGCTCTTTCTGGAACCTTTTTTCCCCTCCACAGAAAGACTTGAAAGTTCACAAGGAGCAGTTTTGTCTTATGGTATATTTGGGGAAAAACTGATTCTTGGGTCTTGTGATGATGAGTAACATAGAAATGCTTTTTTAAAAATGTCATTTGATTGGAAGTGGGTTATGGCTCTCATGAGGTTGCTTTTTAAATAGATCCCTTTTAATGATGAACTTCTGTGCTGCTCATTTGCCATATAAGAAATATATGAACTATTTTATTAGAAATTAAAGAAAAATTGTTCAGTTTATGTAGTTTCAAAAAGCATTTTGAAACTAGCTTAGAGGCATACTAATGATCAAGGACTTGTGGGTTTTCAGTACCTCTGTGAATATGATGGTTTTCTTTATTTTTTGCTCTGTTCTGGTCTGACTCAGCATCAGATAATCTTAGAAGGCTGCTCAGAACTATTTATAGGGTCATTAAAGGGAAGTATTATTGCTCTGTGACAAGTTTTACAAGAAATAATGACATTTTCATAGCTTTTCTTTTTTACTATTAACTGTATAAGTATTGCTTTTGACATTTGATCTGGAGAGGCCTCAGTTGTTCAAGCTGATGATGACATATGATTGCTTTTCACTTATTCATATTTCTTTGACTTGCCAAGAGGTGAAAAATCCTCCCAAGTATACACAGTTGTTAGTTTGGTTGAAATTGAAATATAAAGAATAGTAATCCATTGATGATTCCATCTTTTCATCTGTTTATCAGCATTTACCAACCAAGAGGCTGCACCCCCTTCATTTCACCTCAGTGGCCTTTGAACAATTTCATGTTAATCTGGGTTGGGACCTTGCTGTTAAATTAAGTGGGATTTGAAAAAAAAGGGTTTTGCTTAATCTGTGGGCTTGTTTGATATTAGAGATTTTATCTTTATAAGCAAAATTATACTTTGGTTTACTAAAAAGTTCTCTTTCATTTTTTCCCCCTCATTCTTTTAGGTTGTTACTGAGGTTTAGTATCTTGACCTATCACATCCCCAAGTTTTTCAAACAAATGATAAAGAGGAAATGAAAACTTATTTTCTTGACAATTGAGTGCCAAAGCAGCTGCTACAAATTAGTCTTTAATGAATATCATATAAACATATCTGTGTTTTGTCTTGCCTGTTGGTTTTCATTTTGATACATGAATGCATGGACAGAGAATTTCTACAACTGTAGACCTTGTTCATAATTAATGCTGTGTTTTTGTTTCTGTTGTGTTCATTTCATTGGATGCAATCTCTGTTAGCAATGTTGATATAAGGAAGAGAACCATTTATAAAATGTTCTTTATAAATTATTCTAATCTATCATTTTCTGCAGGTACTGCTAAACTCATAAAGGAGATTAAAAAAAAATCAAAACCTCCAAAGCCCCCTAAAATTTATCAAGGTTCCTATCTTAGCAGAAACCCTCCTGTGGTACAGTTATGAAAAACAAGAAGCCTTGTGCTGGTCAGTTCTTTGAATGTTTGTGACCACTTTAAAATATACTGGAGAGAGAACTGCCTGGTGGAGTTTGGTGTGATTTTATGGAAAAATAATTAAAGTGTGGAAGGCCATAAATTCAGGACCATGTATCAGTCAAGCCAAATTCCTCTGGATTTTCTTTGGACTCCCCAAGTTTGCTTCAGCTGAGGAATGAAATTCCCTGGAGTCCAACCTAAGTGCCAGTAATGAGTGCTGCAGAGGTGCCCCTGATGGGGAGGGCTGTGTGAACAGAACCCTAAATATTGTCTTTTAGGGCAAAGATGAATTGTTTGCTGTCAGTATAAATAGGAAATGCAATGTTCAGCCTCATGCCAGCAGACACAAAACCCACCTTGGACTCAGATTGTGCCAGTGTGTGTGTTAAGGCAGGACCTCACAGTCACAACCAGTAATTTTCCTGGTGAAATGTGGTTTTGAAGGCTTTATCCACACCTCTGTTTTCCTGCTAATTTAATGGCAGCAGCAGTTCATACCATGTTTTCCTTGCTCCCTGTCTAACCAGGAATAATAAAAGATGGGAGAATTTAGAGATGGAGTAGAATTTGGGGAGTTTGCTGCTTTTGCAGGACCTTGCCCTTCTGGTATGACCACGCTGGTTCAAAAGCAACATTGAGACTTGTGATTTTCATGGATAAATTCAGAATGATGCCTTTAAGTTTAACTTCAGGGGTTGTGTTAGTACCACAGAGAAACACCAATGAGACAGTGGGGAAAACATCCTTAAAGTGGAATAAAGAGCAAATCTGGACATGAGAATTTACCTCAGTGGGCACACGAAGGGGAAGCTTTGTTCACTTGAGTTTGTGCATTGGAAATTGGGATTTTTATTTCGTTTATACCTCCTCTGTTAAGTTGGTTATCTCAGCTGTTGAGTGTCTTCCTCCAAGCTCTCCTTTCTCTTTTGTTGACATTTTGACACTGTGCAGAGGTCAAAATGATTGAAACTTTCTTCCTTAACAAAAAAGCTGAGCTTGGGTTCGAATTGGTGGCTCCCACAATGATTATCCCTAAGGAAAACGCTGGTTTCAAGTGTGTGCGCCGTCTCTTTCTTAGTCACGACCATGCAAATAAAAGTGAATTACAGACATTGTTTTTGGTAATGGGCTTGTTAAGCTGGGGGCATTGCTCTTGTCACTGTTTTAAACAATCGTGCCAGAGGCTTTGGGAGAGGGAGACAGTCTGAACCCATGGCTCTTGGACGTGCTTTGTAAGAGCCTGCTTAGCAAAATCAAAGTGGTTTCGTGCTAAGTATTCCTCTGGAAATGTTTAATTCTAGCCTAGGCACACACCAGTGAAGTGTCTCAGGGAAATCAGTGGCTGCTTCAGCCTTAGGCTGTTTTTTTGTCGTGTTTGAGAGCCCATCTTCAGAAAACTGATGCCCTTGTTTAGAGGAGAACACGTCTAATGTTAGTTTGGGGCCTTTTCTGGGTTCCTTTCCCAGTAGCCTTTCCCATGACTTCAGTTATTTTCCTCCCAACTCAAGTGTTTTCATCTGAAAGACTCCACAAAACGAATGAGAATCGTGAAGTGCTCAGGCCCTGTTTATCTAAAATTAAATGTGGCTGTGGAGGGCTGTTGTCCAGGGTAAATTCAGGATTCAGTGCAGGCTCCATCCTGCAGCTGAAGGGATGGAGGGAGCAGCAGGGAACAGCTCTGCTGCCTCTCATTTGGCTGGATAATACATGAAAAATTAGAATTGCTGAGCTGAAGATGCTCTGGGAAGGCAACAAGGAGGCCAGTACAGATGAATTCTGCCTGCTGCATTTTTCCCCTCGAGATTCAGTAATTTGCAGATTTGTTAAAACCCACTGTGGTTTCACCAGTGTGGTCTTTGGATGGCTTTGGCATTCTGATTTCTGGGGGAAAGAATCTGTATTCAATACCTGGCTGTACAATCCTTTCTGTGAACAAATAGAAAAGAACCTTGCAGGTTAAACTTTTGCTGTGCACAGCCCTTTGAATCTTGCATAAAAGGACATTTAGGAGTTTGCACTTCAAAGCTGATCATGGAGGCAGGAAAAAATAGGTTTGTGCCTTAAATGAAAAAAAAGAATCAGTTATTCTGTCATATGAAAGGGAAATTGCTATTTAAGGTCACTTAGTGAAATTAGCTTCAATTAAGCATCCTTTCTAAATGCAGTGCTTATTGTCAGAGCCACTCATCTTGTGGTAATGCCTGACCTGCTGAGTTTATGATTATTAATCTGTGTAAAACCCTTAAAACATCTAAAATCAAGCAGGTTATTATCTGTGTAATCAGCTGTTGAAAGGAGCTTCACCACCATACATCATTACTTGTTTAGTGCTCACAGAAGTGTAGCTGAAGCCCATGTTTCACAGCTCCAGAGCTGAGTGATGGTGCTGAGGAAGAATTTCCTCTGTTGGCTGCTCCTCTGCCACAGGACTGAGTGTTGGGGCTGAAGCAGAGGCACTGGAGAGGATCCCTGCCCTGTTCCCATGGTGTGACTGCTGGAGGACAGCACTGAGTGCTCAGCCTTTTCCCTCGCTGCAATTTCCCCAAATGCTCATCTCAAATCTGCAGGCCAAACTTGTTAAACTGCCTTTTTTCCCCCCATTATACCTATTCCTATAAAATATCTGAAATATCTGGGATATCAGTGACCACTGTGTGTATTCCTGTGCTCAGCTCTGCACAGGGCAAACCCAACACGTTCAGCTGCTGCTTCCATTTCAGTATTTTCTCTGTAGGTGACCCAGCCATGGAAGTGGCTGCTCTTGCTCCCTGCAGGGCTGGGGTTTGACAGGCACTTGTGCTGTCCTTGGAAGTCCTGGAGAAAACAGGGCACGAGTGAGCCTGAAAAATGAGCGTTCCAGTATTCATCTGCCAGCCTTACCCCACTGCACTGTGAGAGAGAGCAGCAATCACAGGCACATCTCCATGACATTTATGAATAATTGTCATAATTACACCTCTCAAAAGCTTAATTCTGCTGGTTCTAGAGGTGTTGGTGAGGCACAAAGCTCTGCCCTTCTCAGGGAGGGGCAGGGACAGGGCTGATCCCGTGGGATCAGTGCATGCTCCTGGTTCCAAGGACACAGCAAGGAACATGACTGCAAGGGAAGGAAAGGGCACTATGCACACTGGGCTTCACTTCATGCAGGAAACAAGTGGATTGAAAGTTTGCTAGCTGGTAAAAATATTTGTGATGTTGTGCAGCAAACAAATAATCCGTGGCGGTGGGGATTGGGAGGGGAGGATGGTTTGAAGTGCTTCAAGACTGCAAAGTTCATGTTCCAGACACTTTGCTTCCTGCATAAAACACCTTTGAGGTGAGGGAGATGCTGCTGTGTTTGTAGTGCTGTGAGGGAGGTGCTTGTTTGGGTGGTTTGCCCTGGCTGGGGGTGGCACTGCCTGGCCTGGCCGAGCTGTCCCTTGTGCTGCTCCCACTTGTACCAGCCTGGAGTGCTGGGGAACCCACTGGGTCTGCCATGGATGGAGCTCCAGGCTCAGGGATGCCCTCCTGGGGCTGTCACAACACCACCAGCCCCTCTTTTTACCCTCTGTGAATGCTTTTCTTTCACCAGGCAGGGGAACTTTTGCCTGGCATTGGTCACTGGGCTGCTGAAAGGGTTCCCAGGGGCACAAGCTGGGCAGTTTTACACACCCCAGTCTGAACTGTGGGGAAAGAAAATATATATGCCTGGTCTTTCTTGGCTTTCCAACAGCAGCTCACACCCACTGTGGGTCTGGATTCACTGCAGGATGAAAGCCAAAGAGTTCAGAGTGTGAGGGAGCCAAAGGCTGTAGCAACATGTGGCTGGGTGAGGCTGGTGAGAAGCCAGGTGGGAAGCAGAGGGGAGTGTTTAAATATGTAGAAGGAAAACAAGAGGATTATTTTTCATATTCAGGCAAGCAGGAGTTATGAAAGGTTGATGTGTTGATAGGTAGCAACAAGAGGGGATCAGCAGAGCTCGGGTTGTGCTTGTCTGTGAAGATGAACCCAGGAGCCAGCCCCGTGCAGAGCTCTCTGTGTCTTCACTGCCTTCTGAACTCACAGCTTCTGTGGTGTGGTTTGGTTTTACTCTGTGTGAACATGTGTCACTTCATCCTGAGGGGAAAGAAAGGTCATGTCGCTCCATTAAAAATTAAACTTCTGCTCAGATGGTGATGAAGCCTTAAGGTGGCAGGTGCTGAGGCTGTGGAATAAAGGAGTGGGAATACCCTGGGTGGTTTCTAACAGCTGAAAGTGCAGTTTGATGGTCAATATTTTCCTGAGGGGCTATATTTAGCAAGAATGATAATGTTCCTCAGTCATTGACTGAAACTCTCAAATGGACTTGTTTTGTTTCTGCTGGAATTAAAGGCTTAGGATATTGATAAAACTTAGATGTGGAAACTGGTCAATATTTTCTACTGGGAAGTACTGCTGTAGAATATTTGATTTGTTTTTCCTCTTATTAATATATTCCTTCCCCGAAAAGAAACAGCTCCGTGCAGGAGATAAATATTGCAAACCAGGAGAATTTTGCAGCAGGGAGGCAGTGGCTGTGCCTAAGGCAACAGGCAGCCTCCGAGGAGGCGCTGGGATCAGCAGCTGGTTGCTCCCAGTGAATCCAGTTTGGAAATTCCCACTGAGCACCGCTGTCCTGGGAGCTGCTTGGAGCTGTGCACAGCCCGGGGCTCTCACTCCAGCCCAGCTCTGGCTGCAGAGGGTGCTCTCTGCTCGTGTGCTGCCTCTTCCCATCCTCTGCCTCCCCAAGGTGCCCTTGCATCTCGCTCCCACTGCCTCCCAATTAAACCCAGCTCAGGTCAGCTCCTGACAAGCAGCCTCCCTTGTAACTCGGGGAGGTTAAGAGCCAGCAGGTTCTTGAAATGCATCTTAAAAAGAGAAAAGCTTGGGCTAGCAGCCAAGATAATTTTATTTCTTTCTTTCTACTTTTTTTTTCTTTTTCCCCTTCTCTCCAGCAAGTCTTTTGGCAGGGCTGTGGCTCGGCTGGGAGGCTGTGAGGACCAAGAGCACGATGTTAATTAGCTGTTCTACCTTCCTGCTTGTAAAACCCTGATAGAGACCCAGTTGTCATAATTAATGACCACAGAAATAGCAGAAGGGCTCTCAGACCTTGTGCTGAGGGGTTTGAGCCAATTCCCAGGTACTGGAAACCGGGAGGAGGCTTGAGTGAGGGCAGCTTGTCCTGTGTGTTTGCTGAGGGTGTCTTGCTTGCTCCTGAAGCAGCCAGAACTCGATGTTTTGTGGGATGCAGCTGCTTCCAAATATGAGCTGCTCTGGTGGTGTTTCTGCAGTTACCTCTGCGTCAATAATTACAATTGTTCTTCATTAATAAGTGGTTTGGTGTGGGGCAGCACAGATGGGGATGGTTTGAGTTGAGAATGGAGTCCTCAGTGTGTTTTGTACAGAGCAAAGGGAAATAAGTGATGTTTGCTTTGAGGCACTAAGTGTGAGCACCCTGCTGCTGGGGTGGGAGTGGAGCTGCGATGAGGAAACAAAGTACAGCTACACCAGCACCCAGGTGTGTCCAGGTAACTCCTTGCTCCAGCTAAGAGCCAGCAGGAGCTGCTGCCTCTGCTTGAATGGCTGTGGAGACTCCAGGGCCTGGATTTGGGGTGGGAAACCAAGGGATGAACTGGGAGAGGTGTGGGGCTGCCCCCTCTCCACTGAGAAGGGCTGGATTTTGAAGTGCAGGAGAGAGGTTTGGAGGGAGGAAGTGTAAGAAGAACACAGGAAAGGATGGGGAGATGTTGTGGCAGCGGTGGGAAGTTCGTGGCCAGCTGGTGAGGGACTGGTGGGCAGGATACTGGTCTGAGTGGGCATTTGAGGATGAGGTTTGTCCTGGAAAATTCCTCTGTTCTTTGTGGTGTGGCAGCTGCATCCTGCTGGTTCAGAAGGTGAATCTCTTAAGTATTGTCCTCTGAGGACGGTGGGTGGAATGGAAAGCACTTAGTGCTATTTCTGCATTTAAGTGAATCATCAGAAGGCTGGCTGGGGGTGTTGTGTGTGACCTCTGTATCCCCGGACCCTCCCAGCCCAGGAGGCAGCACAGGGGCTGTGCTGGCTGCAGGAGGTGAGCTCCAGGCACCTGCCCTGCTCGGGGCTGTCACAGCTGCACTCTGGCCATTGCTCCTGTCCCTGTCCCTGTCCCTGTCCCTGAGCACGGGCACAGAGCCCCCGGCAGCTCCTGAGCTCCTCTGCAAAGCCCCTGCAGCTCAGTGGGTGGGAATGAGCAGCTCCAAAGAGCCTGCGGAGAGCAGAGAAGCCTCTTCTCCCTGCAATTAAATCTGAGCATGGCAATGTTACAAATGATACAACTTGTAAAATTTTACTTTATTGGCCTGGGCAGGCTTGACTTAATTTTACCTTGGGGAAAGGAATTCTCTTTAGGTTTTTTTTAGGAGATACAGCATCACTTTAGGAGATGGGCTGAACGTAATGACAGAGGGAGTGGCCCAAAGATACCCAAAGGAGATAAAGGCCATCAACGAAGATCAACAAAATATTAACAAAACATTAACAAAACATCAACAAAACATCAATGGCCATCCACCAACATCTGCCCTCAGGTGCCGCCGCTGGCAGAGCTGGAGATCTGGTCAGGAAAAGACTGATAAGAACTCCAAGAAAGAAAATCTCATTAACATCGGAGGCGAGGAAATTCAGCTCCAATGGGAAACTGAATAAGGGGGGTGGGGGAGTTGCTCAACTCCAGACCAATGAATTTTGAAACAGCGCAGCTCTATGGGATTTAACTGTATAAAGTTTGGGGGAAATCCTGTAAAATTCATGTGGGATGGAATGAATTTCTCTGTACAACCCGGGCAGTGTATGGGTGAAATGACTTCTATCGCACATCCTGGGCTGGCAGTCAGACCCAGCTCCCCTCCACGTTTCACCTTGCACAGACACCTTTGGAGGTGCTGTCTGGAGCAGCCAGGAGGAGTTTGACCCTGGGGAAAGGCTGTGGTGGTGCTGGGGACACTGGGCACAAGCTGCATCTTCCCCACGTGTTCTTTTGCCTTGCTTTTGAGGTGATTATATTTGCTGTTGGGTTATTTTGGAGTTTATAATATTTATAAGTATTTATAAGGGTTATTTTGAAGGCTGTTGGGTGGCTGGGCAAGGACAGCAGCATTTTCCCATTGCTTTGGTGAAGTTGGCAGCTGGGAGGGAAGGAGCAGATCTGCTGGGGGAGGAAGGATGCTGAGTGCTTTCAGATGGGATGGGTTTCAGCCTGTGCACATGTGAGGGGGAAAGTGCATTTTGCAGAAGTAGCTTTCCCTGGCATTGCAGTTTATTGTTAATAAATCCCTCCTAACACCTCCCTGCAGAGCCCCTCGAGGAACTGGCTAACCAGGAGAAAGTGGAGATCCAAGAAAAGCCTCCTAATCCATTATGAGCCAATGCAATCAGACTCTCCATCTGCTGTCCCAGGCCCCTGCAGCCCCACAGCTGGGAGCCAGCCCCTGCTGCCTCCTGCACAGATGTTTGGTCACCAAGTGCCTTCGCTGCCTCTCTCTGTGCTCAGCCTGCTGTCATCCCAGATTAGTGGGTTCGTGTTCAGAGCCCTCAGGAAGAGCCAGGTAAAGCTGACAGGCTGAGGCAAGCACACCTTGGCTGCAAAACAGGAGCTGGGTGGTTCACAGAGCCACGTTCACTTTAGTGCTGTGTGCTCTGGTGTGGAAATGAGAGCCCTGCCTTGGGCAGGATTGCGCTGGAGGGAGTCTGCAGGAGGAGGAGACAGAAAGAACCTCTGGTGATGGGTATTTATTAATGACATAAATATATTAATGACATGGTGGCAGTGCTTGGTTTCCCTCCCCCCTCCCTCTGAATGACAGAATGGTTTGGGTTGGCAGGGACCTTCAGGACCAACCCACCCCACCCCTGCCATGGGCAGGGACAGCTTCCCCCAGCCAGGCTGTGCAGGGTCCATCCAGCCTGGCCCTGGGCATTGCCCTCAGAGCTTTCAGTGGGCACTGGCAGGCCCTGGCAAGCCCTGGGAAGCCCTGGGATGTGCATTTTCCGCCTGCCAGCTCTGGAGATGGTCACCAAGGGCTCAGTCCTGCCTGGGAAGGATTTGTGCTCTCAGCTGAGCACACAGGTAGGGCACAGAGCTGTGCCCTGACTGCTCCATGGCTCCTGAGTGTGCAGCAGGGCTGTGCTGTGCTCCTACAGCACCATCCTCGCTGCTGTCCTGCTCCTTGGGCTGCTCAACCCAAAATCCCAGAGGGGCTGAGGCTGGGAAGGACCCCTGGGTGTTGTCTGCTCCAACCCCACCTCCAGCAGCTTTCCCAGGACTGATCCACTTGGCTTTTTGACATCTCCAGGGATGGAAACCACCGGCTCTGTCCCCTCAGGGTGTGAGTTCCCTCCCTGAACAGCACAGCCCTGTGGCTCAGAGGGCTCACCCACCTTTGTGCCCGAGCTGGTGCCCCTGGTTTGGGGTGGTGGGATGGAGCTCTGCCAGCACAGCACCAGGGCTGCAGCCACCAGGGCTGCTTTGGGCTGTTCCAGCCGTGTCCTGCTTTCCCCACCAGCCCCATATGAACATTTGGGGACCTGCTGGCATTTCCTACTTTTCTTCTTTTTTTTTTTTTTTTCCAAATTCCTTTGAAATGTTCGTTATCCAGGATAAAAATCTGTCCCAGGCAATTCCAGGATTCAGCTGCACAAAAATGAGAAGAGCAGCCAAAGTAACAGCAGGTAAAGAATGGTTTAATTTAGTAACTAATTTTCTATAAAGTAATTATTTCTTTAAAAACCTGGGATTTGCTCAAAGTATCCCAATTACTTTTTTCATTATGGCTACAGAATTAAGTGCTTGTTTAATTAGTAAACATTTGGCATGCCTTTAAATAGGTTTTTAATTACAATAAAGGGACACTGTCAAGGTGTCTTTCATAATTTTTAATAGACCTGGATCTCTTTTTTCCCTCACAGTTGGATGCAACTCCTTGGGTTTGATTGGCTGCTCCAAACAAAAACTGGAGAAGCCATTTCCCTGGAAAAGATTAAAAAGAGAGGCTCATTTGGAGGTTTGAAGCTGAGCTGTGGTCTCCCACCTCCTGTTTCTCCGCTTGCTGCCAGCAGGGCTTTGCAGCTCTGCTGCCCCAGCCCGCCCCGAGGGTGGCCCTGTGCTGTGCACCCTGAGCTAAACCAGCAGCTTTTGCCCCCAAAATCTCCCTGTGCTGCTCAGGACCCCTCCCTGCTGCAGCAGCTGCTCCCCTCAGAAACCACCAGTGCTGTCACTGAGTTTGATGGCAGCTGCTGGAGGAGATTGGGCTCTGGGTGAGCCCCAGGCTCCTGCTTGCCTTGGGATGTGCAAAGTGCTCCTTCCCTGGGCTGGGAGGTGCTGCTGGCAGAGGCCAAAGCCACTGCCCTGCCCGGCCTGGGGATGCTGCCCCTGGGCAGGGTGAGCTGGCTGAGGCTCAGGGCAGCGATTGTCTGTGCCCCCTCTCTGCCCTGCAGGAGCTGAGGGCTCTGCTCCCTTTTTGGGGAAGGTTCACTGACTGAAAGAGATGGGATTGCTGCAGGCAGAGGCAGCTGGGCTTGAGCAAAGCTTTCCTGGGTGTCCCTGAAGGGAGAGCAAAGAGCAGCACCAGAGTGTGGTGGGCTGTGACACAGGGGACATGTGCCAGTCATTTCTGCCCCCCTGAGCCACGTCCCTGCTCTGCTCCCTGAATGTTTGACAGGCTGAACAAGCACACTGAGGCACCTCTTGTTTAATTTCTGCCTGTTTCAGTCATCCTGGCTCTCCTCTGAGGAGCCAGAGCCACAGGGGATGGGAATATCCACTGTCATGGCTTTAATATCCTTGGCTTTCTGCTCTGCTGGGTACCGGCAGCTCCCCTGAGGCCACATCCTCCTCCAGCATGTCTGAGCACCTCTTCTTGGTTTCCTCAAATTTTCCCCTTATCCCCATCTGTTCTCCTCCACCCAATCCACCACCTGCTCCTTCTCCCTCCTGCTCTGTTGGCTCCCTACAGAATCCCTGGCTTTTCCTGCAGTGCCTTCAGTGCAGGTGCTGACTTTTCCTGAGCCCAAAGCAGAGGGAGATGTGGAGCCCTGGGGAGGGGTGGGAATGGCTGGAGGGTCCCTGGGCAGGGAGGACCCTGCCTGCCAAACCTCGAGCTGGGCAGCAGAGGAGCCGTGGCCTTGCATCCATCCCCCCTCCTGGAAGGAATTACTGCACAGCTTGTCCACCCACTTTTCCTAAAGGGAAGGGAGGCCCTTTCCTGCATCCCACCTGCTCCAGTTTCCAGGGAGACAGCTGCTGGGAAAGCAGTGGAAGTGCTGGGGCTGGCAGGAATGCTGAGCCCACCCCAGTGCTCCAGCCTGTATCCCACCCCTCAGGGGACTGAGGGAGCCCTGGGAGCAGCTCCTGCCTCTTTGTCCTGCCCAGCATCACTGTGTGGCAGCTTCCTGGGCACAGGGGGTGCTGCTGTGGGAACTGACCCTTCCCCAAGCCCCTCCTTGGGGCTGTGGAGCCTCTCTGCTCTATGGGATCAGGGCTGGGGAGAGCTGTGAGCTGGGGGGTGCTGTGCCAGTGTCCCCTGTCCCCTCTGCCCTGGGGTGGCTGTCCCCAGGAGGTACTGGGGGGATGGATGGGGCACAGCCCAGCCTGGGGACTCTGCTGGTGCAGCTCTGTGCCCTGTCCCAGTGCCAGGTCCCCGAGGTGTCACTTCCCCTCCAGCTCCCAGCACCCCTCACCCACGGAGATTTCTAGAATGGATCGAATGGTTGTGAATATCCACAGCTTTGCAAGGCTTCCATAAAATATGAATGCCTGATAGCATCTGCATAAATTATTCAAGCTAATCAGGGCGGGGGATATTTCCCTGGTAATTTCACGGGGGCTCCTGGAGTTTGTTCCACCCGAGGGGTCGTGCCAGGCTCCCCCGGAGGCAGAAAGGGAAGGTCCTGAGCATCCCGGCTCTCCCAGCTCCTCCCCTCGCTCTCCTGGCACTGCCAGCTGCTCTCCCTCCTGCCTCCACGCCTTTCCCCCAGCTCCCAGTGCTATTAACACCTCTAATTAGAGCTGCTCACTGATGTACTGCTGTTTATCTAAGTGCAGCTGATCAAGGCAGGGAAGGCGTGGAGCCCAAGTGAATCACACCTCCCTCAGCCTGCACACCCAGCATGAGGATCCCCAGCTCTGGGGGGACAAGGAGAATCCAGACAGGAAAAAATGGGACAGAGCAAGGGTGTGCTGCCAGCCTGCTGGGGCTGTGCCTGGCCCAGAGCAAGTGGCTCCAGGAAATGTTGGCATTTTCCTCCCTGGTCCTGGCAGGAGTGTGCTGGGTGTGCAGCATCCCTCAGGAGGAGGGTGTCCCTTGTGTCCATGCCTGTAGTCAGCGTTGTCCCCTCTGGACTGCCTCATGTCAGGAAAACCATTGTTTCCAAAAAACATTGTTCCATTGGAGCAGTGGGTGCTCCAAGAAGGAGGTGTTTTCTTCTTCAGAAACACCTTCCCTGTGGGGCCAGCCAGACAGCAGATCCAGCACCTGTGGAGGGATGGGTGGGTGGGTGGATGGGTGCTCACCACAGGACACCCATGAGCACAGCGACCATGTGGGTTTGAGCACTGGGGCAGGATCCAAACCCCCCAAAATCAGCTGGACACGGGGTTTTACCCCCACACTGAGGTGCTGGGGGGCACAATCCTGCTCTGTCCTCCCACACAGGTCCTTGGAGGGGTCTGTGTGTCTGCTCTCCAAAATGCCACCCCGAGGTGAGAGCAGTTCCTGGTGCTGGGGCAGCGCTGCTGCAGAGAGAGGAAGGATGAACACAGCACACAGGACTCTGCCAGGGGCTGGACAAGGGGCTGTGCAGTGACCTGGGTGTGCTGAGCCAGCTTTCCTCATCTCCTCACTTGTTTTGAACCCCACATCTCCTCCTGGGCCATGGGCACTGGCAGAGTGGCCCCAGCTGCAGGAGGCAGGGTTTGCCTGTCCCTAAAGCCCCAGGCAGCCCCAGGTCCCTCTGCCCATCCCAGGGACAAGGTGGAGAGGCTGATGTGCTCCAGAAGGAGCTTCCCTCCCCCCTGCCATCAGGGTTTATTAATTCCTCACTCAGTGAAGTCTCTATTAATAACAGCTCCAGGATCTGGCTGGGAAGCTGCGTAATGAGATTCTCTGCTGGCTGCTCCTGGGCTGCTGTGATTGTGTTTGGAGGACAAAATTCTGTGTGGATTAATTAAAATGAAAAACAAAAGGAAAAAGGAAGAAGAAAAAAAAGAAAAAAGCAGGGTTGTTTGAATTATTTACTAGTTTCCAGGAGACAAAGCAGTAATTGCAAGTGTCTCATTGCAGGTGTTTGGAGGGGGGATGCTCCCACCTCTGGGCAAGGAGCAAAGTCTGGTTATTTACTGGTGTTGGAGGAGACTTATCAATCCTCATGAAAGCCAAGTGCAGCTCCTCAATTTGCTGATTCTGATTTTTCTCCTCTTCCTTTTGGAAATTCAGGAGACAGCGGCTCGGAGACAGCTCTGATGTGGGTAAATGAGGGGATGAGCTCTACCAGCAGTGTGCTCTTCCCTCCTGAGCAAGGAAAAACCCCAAACCATCCTTTCCTGAGGAACTGCCCTGCCAGGGCCCCTCTGGGTCCCAGCAATGCCCCCGTGTGCTCCCTGTGGTGCCACTCTCCGGGTGCCCGTGGTGCCAGGGGGATGCTGAGCCTGGAGGAGGGGAACCCCCAGGATGGGGCCAGGTGCCCTCTGGGGCTGAGGTCTTGTCCCTATGGACACATTTGGGTCCTAACCCAGGGCTGGACCCCCTGAGCTGTGTCCCAGCCCTGCTCTGGGACAACAAAAACAAAAATGCTGTCTTCCTTCGCAGCCCCTGTCAGCTGACGGATGAGCAGCGTTTTGGGGAATTGCTCGGTGCTTTTACTGCTCTTTTACTCGAGTGCCGCTCCCCCTGATTGCCTCCGTCCGTCTCTGTTCCACCCAGGGCCTCGGGAGCTGCCTAATTGATTTCACAGGGAACAGGACCTGCTGGAAATTGAGTTTTGCATTGCTCCCTGCCTGTGTGACAGAGCACCTGGCAGCTCCAGCTCCTGCAGCAGTTCACCTTCACTGCCTTGTCTGTAGGAGAAGAACAATAGGGAAAAAAAAAAAGAAAAATGAAGGAAAAAGGTACAAAAAATTCAGTTTAGCAATATAGGGTGTGATCAATATTCCTTTGTCTCCATATTCAAATTGTGATCCTGCTGAGGAGAAACAAGTGGAGCTGCCTCGTTGGAGATGAGAAGTTAATCTTTAAAGCCAATAAAGATTTAGGGCAGTGTAATTGCTTCAAGATTTGATACTTAAGACTATTCAAACTTTCAATTTTTAACCAAACGACCTGGATCCCTGGCAACGGAGATGAGGAGCAGTGAGACCTTGGCAGAGACCCGTGGTGCTGCTGTGTGCCCTGGTTTGGCACCCTCGGGAGGGAGCTGGATGCTGCCTGTCCCCAAAAGCTCCAGCTGAGGGCAGAGAGTGGGATGGGCACAGTAGGGGCTCTCTAGGAGGAGGGGACCAGCCCTAATGGGGTCAGCAAAGCACAGCTCCCCTTTCCTTTCCCCTCCCTGCTGGATGAAGGGCAGAATTAAATCCCAATCTTTTCCACTGCTGTGATTTTACAGGAAGGGAGCACATTAGGGATGAGGTAGATCATTATGTGCTTATATTATCAGCAGTAAAGCAAAGTCTCTTTTAATTCCTAATTCCACCATTGTCTGACACATTTCTTTGTGCGTTTCCTATTCATCCATATTTTTTCCCCTATGTCTCCACTAATAGAAATTGCTTTGTTGTTAAACTCAATTTCACTCTTGACTGGATTGAAATATGCTTATTTCGTTTCTAAAATAATAAAAATAAAAATAAAAATCTAAAATTATTTCCACTTATTGTATGTGGAAAAGCGACCATTTTTCTTCGTGTAGACTCTCAGGTTTGAATGTCTGAGGCTTTCAGAGGTTTCTTTTCTAACAGTCTAACTGCATCATCCCAGCCCCTAGCTGGGGGCCTTCCAATTGGTGCATCACGAGTTTGAATAAGTCAGGACAAGGCGTGATTTCCTGGGTGATTTTTGAAGTTTTTTTGGCAGAGATGGGGCTGCAAAATGAGACTTTTCCCACTTTCAGCCTCCTGAAACAGCAGCCTGCAGCACAGCTGGGGCTGGGGGCACCCGAAGGAAGCGTCTTGGTGCCTCCTCCTCATCCCCCAGCAGCTCCACCCTGAACTCACCCCCAGCACCTGCAGCTCCTGGGGCTGTGCCCTGTCCCTGAGCTGGCACCGCTTTCTGACCAGGCCTGGGAGGGTGAGGAAGGTGCTGGTGGCTCCCAAAGCCGCTTGTGCCCAGCCCTGTGCCTGCTCCCCCAGCGGGGCTGGGCAGCATCCAGAGCAGGGCAGGGGCTCTGTGCTCTGCTGGCTGAGGGGGCACTGGAGCAGGCCCAGCAGGAGGAAGGGACCCCCAGGCTCAGCTGGAGGCTCCTGATGCCCTCAGAGGGCACCCCAGGGAGCCACGGCCTGTGCTGGGCTCCCCTGCCCTGTTCTGCCTGGGTCTGCTCCTGCCGTGCCCAGGCCCCAGCACAGATGTCCCCAGTGTCCCCACAGGCAGCTCAGCCATCGCTGGGGTACAGCACTGCCAGGGTCAGCCTGGGGTGCCCCCACTGCTCCTGCCAGCCCCAGGGAGCAGCAGCAGCAGCACTGGCTGAGTCCCTGCCCTGTTCTCTGAGAAGAGGAGAGGAGGGCAGCGATGCTGGGGTGGCTGTTGTGGAGTGCCCTGTGGGAGTGCCCTGCTCCTGGATGATGAACCTGTGTTCATAGCAGAGCAGGAGCCTGGGGGGCCCTGGCTGCTGCTGGGGCTGCATCACCTCCCCAGGGAAAAGGGCTCTAAACCCTCCCAGCTCCCTCCCTGCGTCAGCCAGGGTGAGAGGAATGGGAGCTGCCCTGGGATGTCCCGGCGCTGCAGCCCCTCAGCCCCTGAGGCAGCTCTGGGAGAGCTGGAGCTTTGCAAGCCAAGGAATGAGTGAGGAGCAGGACGGGTTTATGGAATGTGAGATGAGCAGGCGTGGCTCCCATCCTGAGGGATTCCCTCTGCCTGCCTGCAGAACTGCACGGGTGTGTCAGCAGGAGCAGAGCTTGCCTGGGGTGCAGCAGCACTGGGGGGAACTGAGACAAAACTTCCCCCTGATGGGATCCAAGGGATGGGTGGGGGACCCTCGGCTCCCCTTTGGGTGCTCAGGCTGTGGTTGCTGGGCTCAGGGACACCCTGCCTGTGGGGCAGAGGCACAAACTCCTCCCAAACCCCGCCGGGAAGGGCTGTCAGAGCTGTGCAGCAGCATCGACTCTCCCACAGTAATTAACAGGCAAGAACACGAGTTCTTGCTCTTCTCACCCCTGACTTGATTTTCTTTAATTACAGCTGAAGCTTGATATGTCTTGTCCCTCTTAATTTGGCTCAAGGCTTCCTGCAGCATCTCCAGGCCCAGCCCTTTGTGGGGTGTGAGGGTCCTGCTGGGCTGGCTCTGGGATGCTGCTGTGAGCCCCTGGGTGAGCCCATGTCAGTGCAGGACCCTGCCAGGGGGTTTAAGCTCTCCCTTCTCCCCAGCACTTTTCCTCTGGAGCTCAGACACGGCTCCTCTCTGTGCAGGTGATGCCACCAGCTCAGCGAGCTCCCGCAGGGATAAAATCCTCCCGCTGGGATGGCTGGGGAGCTCCTGGGCTCTCCCGGGCTGGGCAGGCAGCACAGGCTGCAGCAGCTCAGCAGAACGTGCTAACAAGGCTGGGAGGCTCCTCCAGAGGATTTTTCTTGTCCTTTCGGTGCTGATTCAATGGCTGAGCAGCGGAGCGTCCTCCTGGGACCGCGCCCGGCTGGGAAATGCTCAGCAGAGTGTGACAGAGAGGCAGAGGGGCAGGCAAACCTGAGCTGGCAGCTCTGAGCAGTCTGCCCGGCACAGGGACACATCCAGCCCTCGGGGCTGACTCTTTCCTTGGCGTTTTTCCTGGCCCTCTCCCCGGCAGGGGCTCTCTGGGGTGTTCAGCCTCAAAGCACCTCACCCAAAGGGAGGAAGGATGCTCTCTTCCCTTCGGGAGCGGTGCTTCAGCATCCCCCACCCTGCCCTGCTGCTTCCCTTCACTCCGGGGCTTGGTTCCTGCTTTGTTGCCTCTTCCCTGCCTGGATGGAGCCGGCAGAGCTGCCCACTGAGGGAGTTGTGCTCCCGAGGGGTCAGGGCTCCCCCTTAATGCACTCCCAATGCACCTCCCTTCTCTGCTGCACGCATCTTCCTCTCTCTTCAATTTTTAATTGCTGCTCTTGTTTCCTCCGAGCATCTCCCTTTGCAGCCGGGGAGCCAGGAGCCCTTTCTGACCCATAAAGGTGGTTCAGGCTTTCCTTTCACCTTTTGTGCTTTCTTCTCGGCCAAGCCGGGGTCGCTGATGGGTTTAATTAACACAGTAAGAAAAATGCATTATTTTCTTTAACCGAGAAGGGAAAGGGAAATTCAGCTTTCCTGCTGCTCTCAAAACACAAAATCCTATTGGGAGCTGAGGAGTGAGCCTCACCTCGATTATCTTCCTCTGCTGACTGAGTGAGTTAGCAGCTAATGGAAGTGAAGTATTCCCAGTGCTGCCAGGCTTCCCAGGGCAGGAGCTTCCCAAATTCCCCGTGCAAGGCAGCGCTGACACAGCCCTGAGCTATGGGAGCTGTAGGATCCCATGTGTGACATCTGACCTGGCTGTGATCCTCCAGCACAGGGGATGTGTGTCCTGGGCCCTGCTGCCAGCACTGGGGGCTGCAGTGATCCGAGGGCTGGGATGCTCCTCCTGCTCCCCAGGGCACGATCCTGTGAGCTGAGAGCCCACCCTGGCTGCTGAGGGCTGCAGGCAGCCTCTGACCCTGCTGGCTCTGACCTTTAGGCAGTGCAGAAGCGCTGTACATCACCTCTGGGCTCCCAGCTGATGTCCCTGGGCAAGAGGGGGCAAAGATCAGCATCTGCCTCGCACTCCACCGGGACCTCAGCCGTGCAGAGAGCTCCAGGGACCAGAGAACAGCACCAGGGACCAGAGAACAGCTCCTTAAACCAGAGAACAGTCCCAGGGACCGGAGAACAGCTCCAGGGACCAGAACACAGCCCCAGAGAACAGCCCTGGGGACCAGAGAACAGCCCCAGGACCAGAGAACAGCTCCTTAAACCAGAGAATAGCCCCAGGGACCAGAGAACAGCTCTGGGGAACAGAGAACAGCTCCAGGGACCAGAACACAGCCCCACAGAACAGCTCCAGGACCAGAGAACAGCTCCAGGGACCCTCACGATGGGTAAAACCTCCCTCAGGGCAGTGTCAGATGCCCACTTGCTGCTGCCTTTCAGCCAAGTAGTGCTTCTGGATCTGAAGTGCTGAAGGGAAACTGCATTTTCTGGAGGCTGCAGTCACAGGGACTTTAGGTGGAAGAGTTCAGCACCCATGTGTTCAGTGCTCTGGCAGCAGCAAGGCCACCCTTGCTGCTGGAGAAATCCCTCCTGCTTCCTCTTGGCCCCTTGAGCAGTCCTGGGGAGTTCCTGAGCATCCTGTGTGTGGGGTACAGAGGTGGCTTTAGGACACTGCCATCCCCTCCCTGCTCTTTGCCCGGTGTTCTCTCCAAACACCCACACAGGAGCAAGTTTAGGGTTGTTCTTGCTGCCCCTGAGAACGGGCAGAAATGCTCAGTGAGCTGCAGGGCTGGAGCAGAGTCTGGGCACTGCAGCCCAGGGGTGCTGCTGATGCTCAGGGGGGCAGGAGGTCGGTCCCAGGCTCGGAGCCTTTCTGCCCTGTTGCTGCAGAGAGGGGCAGAGGCCTGAATGCAGCAATTGAAGCTGAGCCAGTGATGCAGCCACGTTGTTTTATATCAATAAAAAAGTGCCTTGTGCCCAGCAATGTTGCTGGGGGGGACAGAGAAGTGACTGAGTGATCTTATGCCCAAAGCATTTGGGCATTGCAGCTCCTGCAATCAAATTATCTCTCTTATCTCGAGGGCAAGGCAGTGTTTGGGGAGGACTTAAGGAAGTGGCTTGTCATAGCACATTACAGCTCCACGGTTTGCTGTGGTTCTTCCCCTCTGGGATCATTATTTTTCCATGAAGTCCCAGTAGCTTCAGGCTGGAGAGGAGGCTCTGAGAAGAAACAGGGGCAGATCCAACCCCCAGGCTCTGGAAAGCACTGAAGGAGGGTCCAGGGCTGGCCTGGGGAGTCTCTAGAAGCTCCTGGGGTGCCTCTGGAGCCCTGGCACGTGGGCACTGCTCACCAAAAGCCAAGCTAAACCCTGGCACTGTGGCTTGTGTGGAGGTGCCCGGAGCTGAGCAGTGGTGAGTGCCTGCCTGGGACCCTTGCAGGAACAGAACTGAAGCTTTATTTCTTGTGGGGTACAGCTCCCCTGCATTTACAACCCCTTTCCTCCAGCTGTGGTGACCTGAACCATCACACTCTGCACAGCCACGGCTGCTCAGGGAGCTTTGGGACTGGGGTTGCACAGTTGCCAGAGATCAGAGAAAATTCCCAAGGCCTTTTGCTGGGCAGGTGAGTCCCAGGGGATGCTGTGGTGTGGGAGCTGCAGCTTTGGCTCTGCCCCAGGCAGTGCTGTGGGGTGGCTGCCCAGGGATGCTCCCTGTCTGCCTCTGCCTGCCCAGGGGCTCTAACTGGTGGGAAACTGGTTTCTTTTGGAGAGCTGGCTGCTGAGTTGGGTCTCTCCAATCCCTGCTGCTGCTGGATTCGGAATAACAAACACCCCTGTGTGTGTGTGTGCACTGTAAGTTCAGCATATTGATTTTTGGGGCCATTGCTTCTCAGCTGCCGAAGAAGATAATTCACTGCTTTATTACCATCCTTGGATTTTAGATTTATCCCTCTAAACAGACAGAGAGCTGGTAGTTAATTAAGCTTTTGTTTCAAGCAGCAGCACGGGGGGAGGACTGGCTGCTGCAGCGCTTCTCCTCAGGGATGAGGGCCCTGGGGGGTGGTGAACACCACGTTCCTGTCCACAGGGGGATGGATCCTGCATGGATCGTGCCGGTGGGATTTGGGAGCAGCCAGAACTAACTCTGCCTGGCTCCCTGGCCGGCTCTGCAAGTGCATTTGCCCCCTGCTCACCCCAGCATCCTGCCAGGAGGTGCTCTGACAAGAACAGATTTCTGTGGGTTTTAAAATTTTATTTTATTTTATTTTATTTTATTTTATTTTATTTTATTTTATTTTATTTTATTTTATTTTATTTTATTTTAATTTTGATTTTATTTCCTGGTTAGCCCTGCAGGAGGCACCTGGAGGAAGCCAAGGTGGCTGAGCTGCCCAAGAAGCAGCCAAACCCTTGGGGTGCCTCTTCCAGCCTGGGGTCAGCCCTGGAGGGAGGAATGGGGGGACACCATCTCCTCTCTGGTCCTTCCCCTCAGTGGCACTCACACCTAAGCCTTACAAAATTAATTTGTGGCGTCTCTCCACTTTTCGTGCTGGGAAGCTGCTGCCATTGGCAGGATCCAGAGCTTGTGGGATGCACAGAGGGACCTTGGCCTTATCCTTGGGGAGGGCAGAGGAGGGTCCCATCCCCAGAACTCACCCCACACTGGAACTCTGGGCTCTCTTTCCCTCCCAGCCCCTCGGGAAGGCACAGCCACCTCCTGGCACAGGAGAGGCAGCGGCTTGGCTGCTCCCCTGCCCTCTCCATGCAGTGTTTGGTGCATGAGGAAGGTTTCCAGCCCCACTGAGTGGAATGAAGTCCTTGGAGTGAAGTGCTCTGCCTCCCACTGCTGGCTGGAGCCGGGCTCTGGAGGGCAGCACAGGGAGGTTCTGAGGTGGTTTCACAGCTCAGATGGGGCCAAGGGCTCCTGCCAGAGCAGCAGGGGCTGGGAATGGAGGGAGCAGGCAGGAATGAGGGGATCAGGCATAGCAGGAGCCCCACAGCACCTTCCTCAGCCTGCTGCTCCCTCCTTGCCCCGTGGGTGAAGAACACCAGGTGGTTTCTCCAGAGAGGGCCAGATGCTCCAGCTGCACCCAGAGGGGCAGGGACTGAGCACCCCAGCTGGTCCCACTGGGGCTGCCTGCTCGTGCCCGTAAGGTCCCCACAGGTTGGGCTTCAGAGAAGGGTGTCCTTGCCAAGATGTGCTCAAGCTCAGGGAGAGATGACCTGAGGGTTTGGGTTTGGCTTCACAGCACTGAGTGCTGCCCCTGAGCCACACTTTGTGCAAATCCTCAGTCTGTGTGTCCATCTGCCTCATCCTGCTGTTCTCTTGCTCAGAGCTGGTGTGGCAATGACTCCTTCCCTGTCCCCTGTCCATGAAAAGTGTGGGTGAACACAAAAATCCTGTATTTATGAAGCCCTAAGAAACATGGTTCTCAGTTCTTGAAAAAAAATGCTGTTTCACAAGGAAAAAATCTGTTTTGTGGTAAATCTCCAGATGTCTCCGAGCTCACTCGTGGCTGGTGCTGTTGCAGAATGTGCTCCCCAGAGCTCTGCTGACCAAACCACCCCTGGTTTCCATCAGGGAGAAGGAAGCAGCAGGAGTGTCTGGGTTCCCCATGGAAATGCAGCTTCACAGCAGCGTTTCCTCTTCACCAGCCCTTGGGAAACCCTGGGATTGTGCAGAAGCAGGGGAGCCCACGGTGAGTTTGTACAGCAGTGGGTGGCTGGTGCCGGGGGGACACTAGAAGTGCTCAGCAGTTGGGGATTCGATCCCAGAGCCAGGCTGGGGCTGCAGGAGGGTTTCTCGGGCACACTGGGCTCCTTTAAGTCCCAACTTTTGGGAGGCTTTTCGTGCTTGTCACCTTTCACGGGAGAAGAGCCGGAAACACCTTTGCTGAGCTCAGCACGGCTTCTCCTGCCTCAGCTCTCACGGCCCCTTCTTTGTCTTCCCAAGGACACCGCCCCGGCCTTTTGGCAGCTCCCGGGAATGCCCGGGGGCTTTGGGAATCCTCACCGTGGGCCGTGGCCGTGCCCCGCAGAGAGGACACAGGGTGATGGGGCCGCAGCTGCCGGCGGTGCTGCCGGAGACCCCAGACCCGCCTGTCCCCAGAAGGGAGGCTTTTCCTGCTCCCAAACCCACACAAATCAAACACCCCGGGGGCGGTGCGCGGTGCCATCTCTGCCTTGGTTCCCCCACCCCATTTCCCTCAGCGCCCCGCGGTCCCCGGGCTGTGCCTTGCTCGGGGATGCTGCCCACCGCATCCTCGCCCCCAAAATCCATCCCGGCTGCTCGGGGGGCTGCCGCCCGTGCCCCCCGGCCGCCCCCTGCGCGGAGCCCCCCCGGCGGGGCCGGGTTGCCGCTAGATGGCGGCGGAGCCCGGCGGAGGCTCCGCGGGGCGG
>VZRZ01002947.1:206296-242638 GCA_013398175.1 Climacteris rufus
ACACTGAGCCCGGCTGAGCACTGAGCCCGGCTGGGCACTGAGCCCGGCTGAGGATGGAGCCCGGGTGGGCATTGAGCCCGGCTGAGGATGCCAGGGATCCAGGCAGGTTTGCCCGCGGGTCAGCGTGCGGCTCCTGCAGCTCCCGGCTCACCGAGCGCTGTCTGTGAGGCTCTCACGGGGCTGCTCGCCGCTGGATTTTTAAATACCCTCCTCGGAGATGCTGGCACTCGGGGGAATTCGGTTCCTGTGGTTTAAAGCTGCTGGTGCAGACCGGGATTGTGAAACCCACCCTGAACTGGCAGCGGGGCTGGGGGGGATGTGCAATCGCGGAACCCTCCGGCTCCAGCACACCCGCGCCCGCCTATTGCTTTCTGCCCCTTGGTGCAACTCCCCATTTTTTCCTCCACACATTCGCTTCCCCTCTCCAGTCCTGGCTCTCTTTGCTTCACCGGAGATGTGCTTGGGTTGCTCCCGGGCTCGAGGCACATGGGAGATGTTGGCAGTCGCTTGGTTTTCCTATGGGGAGAGGGACCAAAAACCCACAGAGGGGAAGGTGCCGCCGGACAAAGCTCAGGGTGGGCTGAGCCCAGCCCAGCGTTTTCCAGCGCTCTCCGCGATGTTTGGAGGTCTGGGATCACCGGAGCGATCTGCTCGCTGCCTTTCTGCTTAGCCCAGCTGAGCCCGGCGCTGGGAGGGAGCCCAGGCTGTGCTGGCACCGCTCGCTTGCGCTCGGGTTTGGAGGGCTCGCCTGCCTCTCCCCAGGAGCTGCTTGGCTCTGCACTGCTCTCCTGGAGGGATTCCTGCTGCTGGATCCCGCGGCAGTGCCCTGGGACCGGGGAACTTGGCCCAGGGGATGTCAGGAAGTGCTGGCAGAGGGGTGAAGGTCCCCTTGCTCCAAGCGCGGAGTGGGGAACGACTGCGAGAGGCACGGGAAGGACACACACACACCCCGGGGAGTGCTCTCTGCTTGGCTGTTTGTTTTCTTAACCGGTTTGAAGTCCACAGTGAGGAAGTGACTGGTTTGAGCATCCCTGTGCCCTGGGCATCACCCCTGGGTTGGGGAAGCCCATGTTCAGCAGCGATCTGGGATCAGGGCGGGGAGCACGGGGAGGGCTCTGCAGGGTGCTCCCAAAGCCCCGTTAGGGATGAGGATGTGTGTGGATGAGGGGTTTGTGATGCCTGCAGGGTCCCTGCTGTCTGTAGCAGTGTGGAGCACCTGTACTGTCCTATCCATGTGCCCTGGGCTGGCTTCTGCTCCCAAACCAGCACAGACCATATCGGTGCTACTGGAACACTGGGGTTACCTTGTTAACACTCAGGTTTTCCCTGGGTAAGAGGAGAAATTCCCAAGACCCCCTCCCAGCTGTCCCACCATGTCCAGGACCTTTGCAGCTCCCCCATGCTGCTGCCATGCTGAGTGTGACTCCCCATGCCACGGCCCTGTGTCACCCTGTGTCACCCTGCCCCCAGCCTGGGCTTGCAAGCGTTGGCACTGGGTGCAAATCAGCACCAGTCCCCTAAAATCAGCACTAGTCCCCTAAAATCAGCAGTGCTGCCCTAAAATCAGCACTAGTCCCCTAAAATCAGCAGTGCTGCCCTAAAATCAGCACTGCTGCCCTAAAATCAGCACCAGTCCCCTAAAATCAGCACTGCTCCCCTAAAATCAGCTCTGCTCCCCTAAAATCAGCGCTGCTTCCCTAAAATCAGCACTGCTGCCCTAAAATCAGCACTGCTGCCCTAAAATCAGCACTGCTGCCCTAAAGTCAGCACCAGTCCCCTAAAATCAGCTCTGCTCCCCTAAAATCAGCAGCCACATCCTCAGCTGAAGCGGGTCAGTGGGTCTCCAGGAGTAGGAGAAGACACTGACAGTCAGGACGGGTCCTGTGAATCGATTCCTTGCTGCTGGCTGGGCAAAGCCTCGCTGCTCCAGGGAATCCCGTGGTGCAACCCCCTGCCTGATGCAGGCTCCTGGCAGCCGAGCCGTCGGCAAACAGCGACCAGGAAACCTGATCCTGAGCACCACAACATTTCATTAACCACACTCCAGACACACTTAGCAGAGCAATGCAAGGCCCCGAGCTGGGAGATCGCCTGCAGCAAAGGGAAGGGGAGCAGATCAGTGCAGAAAACCACAGGAGTGCCCGAGGATGGCTCTGACTTCATCTCAGCAGCATAGGGTGTTTCATTGGTGATGGTGTTGGATTTGGGCAAGAATTCACTGAGGAGCCCTGCTCCAGCTCACCCAGCTCTTGGTTCTGTGGAACATGGGGAGTTTAGGCAAATTTGCCAGCTGGAAACCAAAGGCAGCTTTCCATGGGATGTCACAGTGCTCAGTAAGAGTTCACTCCAGTCCCCTGTGTGGAGGACGATGCCCATGGCTGAGCAGCAGTTCAACAGCACCACGGCAGAGTTGGGCTCTGAGCAGAGAAGGTCTGAGGGAGAAGGATCATTTCTTGACCTGATTTTTGCTGCTGGTAGGAGTGGTGGCTCAGTGCCTGGGCTGGGGCCTCGGGTGTTGAAAACTTGTCTAATAAAAGGTGTTACCTGGCTCTGTAGCCCTCGGTTTCCCGGTGCACCTCTGTAATAGTCTCCCTGTGGGTCCACAGTCCTGAGGACATCACTTCCAATTTTCACTAAAAGCTCAGGGAATTTCGCTTCTTTCTCTTTTGGGCACTGAGCCAGAACCAAAAGCTGTGAACGTTTCAGTTTGGGGAGGATGTGGAGAGGGACTTGGCACCAGAACTGTGCCTGAGCATGTGATGGGGGATGACAGGCAAAGCCAGCAGGCAGGATAGGTGTTACTTGGTCATTGGAGCTCCACAGTCTTCAGACTTGATTTTGGGGGAGAGGACCCAGTGCACTTGGACTATCTGGGATCTGGTATGTTTTACCTGCTTCATAGTATTTGTTTTCTATTCCACTTAATCAACACTGGGCCAGGCATTTTTATTCACCTGGAGAAGATCAGCAAAAGTAAAAGAGATGGGGAGAGCCCATCCCTGCACCCTGGAGCTGCTGCTGGGCTGGATCCACTTGTCTCCCAAGGCCAGGAATCCCAGTTAGGCTCTGATGCCTTTTTCTTTTTTAGGGAAAAAGCATCTGGCATCTCCTCTACTCTCTCTGTAATCCAGTCAAAATGAAAAAGGTTTAGTTTCCTAGGGAGATGGTAGAGCACAGAACACCTTTATGTCTTTTTCCTCCCTTCCCTTTTCCTTCCCTCTCGGTGTTTAACGATCCCTCCTTGCCAGACTATAATTATGAAGATTAAAAAGCGTCAACAAGGTCTTGCATAATGATGAAGTTACTGTCAATAGGAGGTCTGAGCATGGAATCAGGTGATGCTTTGTTAAAATGCCCCCGGGGGAGGGGGTGGCAGGACAGGGCCATGGGTGGCTTTGGCACCAGGATGGACCCTCAGCTGCAGGGCATGGCTGGGCTTTGACCCCCTTCAGCTTTTTCCTCCTGTACTGTGCTGTTGTCCTCTCCTGCCAGGGCAGTGCCATGGCAGACAGTGCTCCCTAAGGGCAAACCCAGCCCTCTGAAGCCGAGCTGGGTGCAGCAATCCCCGAGCTGGGGGCAGCAATCCCCTCCACTGTGTTCCTGGAAGCCTCTTCCAGACCCAGCACTGCGCTGGGGACAGGCTGTGATAATGGCAATGCACTGATGTCCCCAAATCACCCCCTCTCCAAGCTATTTCTGGGACACCACATTGCTCTGCAGCATCAGGGATGCTCTGCTGCCTCCACAATCACCTCCCTGCTGGAGCTGGACCACGGCTCTCTGGAAACCCTTCTGCCAGGCCTTGGGGATGGGGGCTGAGGTCTGTAGGATCTCTGTGTGCAGATCCACAGCTCCAGGGCTCATCAGCATCTGCTGGGGAGGGGATTGCTGTGCTCCACTGGTTACTGCTTGTGGGGCTCACCAGCCACGCCTGGAGCCAGGCCTTAGGGATGGCAGTCTGGATTAGTGGGTGCACCGTGCTTTGTGTATTTTGTATGAACTGCTTTCCACCTCTCCAGAGGTGGCTCACTCAGAGATTAAAGGGTTCTGAGCTGCTTCGCTCCTGGAGTGCCTGCACAGGGATGTCAGGCAGTTTTAGTGATGCACCTGAGCATCCCCTCTCCCAGTTGGGCCAGGACCTGCAGGTGGGCAGCTCTGCTGGCCTGGCTGGCAGTGTTTGTGCTGCTGCTGGGGGTGCTGCTGGCAGAGCTCTTCAGTGCTGACAAGCCCAGGCTGTTGCTTTTCCTCTTGCTCAGGTGGGAGGTGAGAAGGGGGTGGGGAGCTGTGCTGTGCTGCTTGTCCAGAGCCCCCTGATCTGCTGGGGATGGGGCAGGGCTGATCCATGGGGATGGACAGGAGTTAGGTGCCCATCTGCTGTGAGCAAGGATGATCCTCCTTGGAGCAGGCAGACCCTTTGTTCCTGAGCTGCCTGATGCTGAGAGTGAAGCTGCCCTGGGTCTGGGGCTCAGGTGTGTGCTGTCTGTGTGACAGCAGCGTCAGAGCTGGCTGGATGGAGGTGGGGAGCTCCTGGCATCCCCTACAATCCCCTACAAGTGCCATGTCTTGCCTGGGATGGCCTTTCTAGGCAAGGAGAGCCTGGCCTTGCTGTGCTGGGACAGGAGGGAGCTGTCCTAGGAGCTCCTCCACTCGATGTCCCTGGGGAAGCCCAGACCTTCTTGAGCTGCTTGACCCTGTACTTCAGCTCTCCACAGCGTCTCCAGGCACTAACGAGGGCTTTGAAGCAGGTCACTTTATTTCTTAGCCCTTTTCAGCAGCAGATAATTGCAGTGCTGGTGAGTTGTAGCCCAGAGTAAAGGGCTGGTTCCCCATCCTTTGCTTTTCAGCTATGCAGGAATGCTCAGGGGCTGTGGGGCTCCTTTGCAAGCCTCCCCCTGGAAAAGCCTGGGTGTCTGTGCTGTGTCTGTGTGCAGCTCCTGAGCCCTGGGGAGGATGCTGTGAGCTTGTAAAGGAGAGCTGTAGGCTCCTGTCCTCCAGGATTTGCTTCCCTTTGGCTCAGGGATGCTGAGAGGCAGTGATGCCAGTGGGCACCCCCAGGGCTTCCTCAGCTCCCTGTCCCACACAGGATTTATCTGCTGGAAGACAAACCTGTTGTTTCAAAAGGCTGGCTGAGGGTTGTCTTTTCTCTTTCCCCTCCTTGAGATTTCCCCTGGGTTTGGTGGCTGAGATCACACTGCTGCCCTGGGAGCTGTCACACATACAGCTGCCAGTGGCTCTGCCAGGGCTTTTCCCGTGTGCCTGCTGGAGGATGCTGCACCTCCACGGAGTCTCAGGGCTGGTGGCAGCATCTCTGAGCCAGGGAAGGAGGCCAGACATGCATCCCTTGGCACAGCCTGCCCTGCTTTACACTCCCTGGTGCACAGCAACCAGGCTGGCACAGAGCTCTTGCCTTCAGCCCGTCCACCCCCAGAAGCGTCACGGGTCTGAGCGGCGCTGAGGAGCTCCTGCCTCTCGCTGGAGGTGACAGCCAGCTCAGATGGGAATGATGTGCAGGTTGACATCCCCGTGGCAGGCACTTTCCTGCCAGCCTGGATGGACAGAGCAGTGCTGGGCTGGCCCCAGGGCACGTGTGTGCTGCCAGTGCAGCTCCCTGCTCGTCCCGTGCTGCGCGGACACAGTGGCCTGGTTACAGGGGAACAAAAGACATTCTTTAAATAAAAAATAAGGGGGTTTTTTAGATCCTTTGGGAGGAAGGGAAGGTAAAGGTCTGTCTTTACTCCTCTCTCCCAGGAGGAACATGGGTATTGTTTATTGTAGTGGTTCCTGCGGGCTGGGCTGGACCTGGTGGAGCATCGTGCAGGCAGCTGTGCTCTGGCTCAGCCTCCCCACTGAAGGTGCCAGTCCTTCACTGCCCCACTGGAGCAGGTTGCAGGGATTTTGGAGGATGTTCTCAGGCAAATCCCCCCTGCTCAGTGCCAGGGTTTGGGCAGAAATGTTCTGGAGCTCTTGATGAAGCACATGTGGGGCTGGCCATGGCTGGGGTGAGCTGCTGCTGTGCTTTTGTGGGGCTGGGTGCTCCTTGCCAGGGCTGGGTGGGCTGAGCCAGAGGGATGGAGCCCTTGGGAAGCTGGGATTGCCCCAGACACCCAACCCCAAAGCATCTCCTGCTGCTGTGCACAGGGATTACCCCGGGGCTGGAGGGCGGCGGGGCTGCCCCAGCAGGGAGCTGGCTCCTCACCACACCTTGCTGCAGCTCTGCTTTCTCTCCCGCAGGATTTTCGTGCTGGGCATTGGATTTTTCACCCTGTGCTTCCTGATGACGTCCCTGGGAGGGCAGTTCTCCGCCAAGCGCCCGGGGGACTCCCCCTTCACCATCCGCACCGAAGGTGAGCGCGGCGCCCCGTCCCTCCCGTCCCTCGTGGTGCTCCGTGACCCCACACCCTGCTGAGCAGTGCCAGGCGTGCAGGAGGATGGTGCTGCATTCCCACAGCTCCCTCCTGGCCCCTTTCAGGATGGCTCAGGGTCCTGTTGGCCTCTCTTGCCTCTGCAGCCGCGTGGCTCCAGCCCGTGGAGCTGTGTCCGCATCCAGGGGTGGGGATGGAGGCTGCAGTGTGGGTGCTGGTGTGGGTGCTGGCCCTGCCTGGCAGCACAGGGAGGGACAAACAGCAGGATGAGACCTTCCCCTGGCAGTGGTGGGGGTTGTGTGGGCTGCACCTGGTCTGACACAGGGGTTTGGCTCAGGTGCTTGGAGGTCTCGGTGGGTTTGCGTTTTGGGAGTGGAAATTGTTCCTTAGGGAAGGGAAAATAAAAGGCCTTTGTGGCTTTCTAGAGGTACTGAAAAATAGAAGAGAAATATTGGAATTTTTAGCAAGTGTGGCTTCTGTTACATTTTTAAAAACCTCTTTTGGCAAGACATGAAGTCAGCTCAGGAGACACTTCCATGGTGGGAGAGTCACGTCCTGCCCTTGCTCTGGGAGGAGGCTGCTGCCAAGGATTGAGCTTCCCCTGACTTTCTCTGTGATTCCAGTTGGCTGAAAAGCACAGAGGGAACTGCCCAGCTTGAACTCCCCCAAGCAGGGTGAGATAGCTTTGGTCAGACCTTCTCTTCCACTGTACCAAAAGCTTGGAGCGATCTGAGCTCTTCAGCCTTGTCTAGAATGTGATTTTTGGGGCACTAAATCCTTTCCTTGTAGCTCTGGAAGAATTGCTGCTGCTTCCCTACAGAAGGAGAGGACTGGAGTGGTTTCTAGAAGTTGGATGGTGTTTGTTAACCTGCTTAGCTGACTTTCCAGGAGATGAATGTGCAGCCTGTGGCAGCTGGATTTGTGTTCTCCCTGTGGATTCCTGCCCCTCTGCTCCCCTCATCATTCCCATCAGCAGCTCCATGAAACTCCTTTTCAAGGACTGGTGTTTTCCTCAGCCTGGAGGAGGGTGCAGGATCAGAGCTTTCCAGTGCCATGGTCAGGGTGGGTTTGGTGTTAATGTCCTGTCCCCAAGCCAAGCACAGATCCCAGGATGGCTGAGAGTGAACTCTGCTTTTAGGGGATTTCTTCCTTCTTGGGATGAGAAGCAGCACAAGGAGAGTGGGCAGAAGCCCCCAGCCCACTGCCTTCTCCAAACCTTCTCCAAACTTTCTCCAGGCCTGGCTTTTGATGAGATGGGTTCTGCAAAGATTCCCAAGTTGGAGATTAAAGCTGTCACCCTTCCAGCTGCCCTCTGGCCCAGAGGAGCCTCAGGGTCCCCAAGAAGTTTGCAGAGAACAAGAAGAGAGGCAAAGAGAGGCTGATTGACTGTGGGAGCAGCTGAGATGTGGCACAGGTTGTGCTGAAAGAGCAGCAAAGCTTTCTAGAAACCTGCAGAAGCACCCGGTGTGACCCCTGAGGGCTCTAAAGTTGGGGTAAAATGATGGCAAAAGGACAATTCCTCAGCTCTTTATCCCCTTTCTGGATGCCTTGGAGTGGCTTTTCCCATCCTTATCCTTGCCATCAATTTAACCCAGATCTTTGAGACCACTGACTCCATCCTTGTGTCTCTGGTGTTTACTGGGAGCTGTGGCAGCACAGCCCTGGAGCTGGATCGACAGAAACCTCCTTTTTCAGGCCCTCACACCTCGAGTCCTCAGTACTTTTGGGGTCAGGGGATTAAATCAAGGTGTGTAAATGGGTTCACCCTCTTGCCTGACTCTTGGTTCTCCTGAGGGCTGTGAGACTGATCTTGCTGCTTGGCAGAGGTGCTGCTTTGCCTGCTCTGAGGTGGTGCAGGTTAAACGTTTCTGCTGGTAATGCCTGACTGGTCTCATTTTAAGAAGAGAATAAGCAAATTATGACCTAGGCACTCTAATTTTTCAAGGTTTTGGTCTCTTAGCTTTCTAACTGGGTAAGGCAAATCCTGTTTTGTTAGAAAGCTGAAAAATTCAATGTAAATCAATTTTTTTTTTTTTTCCTTTATTGGGTGGCTTTGCCAAACAAAGTATTGCTTCCAGATGAATTGCTGCACATTTGGCTGTTGCTGTGCTTCTTATTGGGGAAGATGAGCTTCATTCATGGTCTCACACACTGGTTTTAAACACAAAGCAGCCTCTCTCCTGCCTCTGGAGGAAGATGCTGAATTGGAGGAAGGTTGTGTTCTTTGTCCCTAGGGCTTGGCAGGCACGGTCTGGGAGGGTTTTTCTCACTCTTTAACACTGGGTTCAGGCTGCTGGGGTTCAGCCTTTCCTGTCACACTGGTTTTAGGGACTGGCTGTCCCCCAGGGTGATGTAGCTGCTCCCAGCAGGGTACCCAGGGGTGAGGAGCCCCCAAAGCAGAGTGGGACCAAGGCCTCAGGGACTGTACAAGCCTGGAGCTGGGCAGAAGCTGTCCAGTGTCACTGCAGACGCTCTGTGACCTGTGACAGGCTGTGGCTCTCAGGGGAAGCTCTGATGGCTGGAAAACCCAACTGTCACACCCATGGAAAAGGCAGGAGGGGTGGTGCCCTGGGAATGGGGAGTCAAAGCCTGGGGGAAGCTGCTGAGGTGGGGAAACTCCATCCCTGGAGGCTTTGAGAGCACATCTGGCTGACCTGAGGCTGTGGGCAGCTCTGACCCCTCTGTCTGGAGCAGGAGGTTCAGGAAGGGACTCCCGGGGTCCGTCCAGGCTGGGGGATGCGGAGCTCACGTGGAGCAGCGTTGGACGGTGGGAGCAGGGATGGGTGTGCTGCTCATTAGCGCTGGGGAGCCTCCAAAGGTCTGTTTGAATAACAAACTGGCATTTAATTAACATGTGTTATGGATCCCAGGGAAACCCAGGAACTGTTCCTGGTGCTCACAGCCGCTGCTGGTGCACGGAGCTGGGCTGGGGGAGCTCAGAGGAGCAGGGGATGGTGCTGGGCTGAGGAGCTCAGAGGGGCAGGGGATGGTGCTGGACTCAGGGAGCTCAGAGGAGCAGGGGATGGTGCTGGGCTGGGGGAGCTCAGAGGAGCAGGGGATGGTGCTGGNACTCAGGGAGCTCAGAGGAGCAGGGGATGGTGCTGGGCTGCAGAGCTCAGAGGAGCAGGGGATGGTGCTGGGCTGCAGAGCTCAGAGGAGCAGGGGATGGTGCTGGGCTGCAGAGCTCAGAGGAGCAGGGGATGGTGCTGGGCTGCAGAGCTCAGAGGAGCAGGGGATGGTGCTGGGCTGCAGAGCTCAGAGGAGCAGGGGATGGTGCTGGGCTGCAGAGCTCAGAGGAGCAGGGGATGGTGCTGGGCTGCAGAGCTCAGAGGAGCAGGGGATGGTGCTGGGCTGCAGAGCTCAGAGGAGCAGGGGATGGTGCTGGGCTGCAGAGCTCAGAGGAGCAGGGGATGGTGCTGGGCTGCAGAGCTCAGAGGAGCAGGGGATGGTGCTGGGCTGCAGAGCTCAGAGGAGCAGGGGATGGTGCTGGGCTGCAGAGCTCAGAGGAGCAGGGGATGGTGCTGGGCTGCAGAGCTCAGAGGAGCAGGGGATGGTGCTGGGCTGCAGAGCTCAGAGGAGCAGGGGATGGTGCTGGGCTGCAGAGCTCAGAGGAGCAGGGGATGGTGCTGGGCTGCAGAGCTCAGAGGAGCAGGGGATGGTGCTGGGCTGCAGAGCTCAGAGGAGCAGGGGATGGTGCTGGGCTGCAGAGCTCAGAGGAGCAGGGGATGGTGCTGGGCTGCAGAGCTCAGAGGAGCAGGGGATGGTGCTGGGCTGGGGGAGCTCAGAGGGGCAGGGGATCCTGCTGGGCTGAGGAGCTCTTGGTGTGGGGAGGGCTGGAATTGGGCTGGTATCCACACAAACCTGGGCTGGTGGCTCTGAAGGAGTTCCTGGGTGTGTGGCCCCAGGTTTGCCGTGCCCAGGCTTGAGCATTTCCTGGCAATGGGCTCCTGGTGGGGAAGGAGCCTCATCCCTGCTGCTGCTGCTCCCTGCTCCACCTGGGCTCATGGAAGTGCTGGATTTATGGGCCCTTTGCAGCATTATTCAATAATTGATGGATGTTGCGGGGAGATGGTAACACCCTCTTCATGTGCTCTGGGGTGGGCTGCTCTACCAGTGGAGCTGGAGTATTTATTGAGGTGGGCTTGTTGTGAGCATCAGCTCCTGCTGTCATTCCTGGGGCTGGTCCCAGTTTTCTGGCTCTTTGTGCTGTTCCTTGTCCCCACATATCCTGCCAGGCTCAGCAGAGCTGCTGTGCAAGGGAAGCTGCCCATGCCCTTCAGTGGCTGCAGAGCTGGGGGACGTCAAAAAATAATTTGCTTAAAAATCATTTGCACCCAAAATGTCCTTTGGGTTGTGGATAAATGCTAAAGTCCACGGTCCATGTTCCATTTTAGGCTGGGGCTGTTCCTGTTTCTCTCTGAGTGACCTGACCAGCCCAGCCCTGAACCTCAGCTATTGCAATTTTAGGGGAAACATGAAAATGCCCCAGCCCTGCCCAGAGCTTTCTTGGCTTCTGAACTGTGCAAGCAACCAATCATAACCAAAATAAACACAGATGTGAGGCAGGAGCATGAAAAGGAGAAATGGATAATGTCACAGTCCAGAAGTTAATCCCATTTAAAATTTGATTTTTGTATGTGAATACCTTTTTGGAGTTTCTCTCTGAAAGCCAAGTTCCTCGGTGTGTGCCAGAAATCATTCCTCAGATGGATTCTCTGCTTGGTGATTCGATGCAGTAGAGGCTTTGCATCTTAACAATAAATAAAAAAACCCTTCTGAAATGCAAGTTATTTTATCCTAATCCGCTGCTGTCAAGTAAACACAGACAAAGGTTCCTTTGTTTTGAAATGGCCACGGATAGAATTTGTTCTGCAAACAAAGATGTAGATAAAAAAGGGAACAGAGAAGTCTTATAAATTTTGAATGTGGGAGACACTTTGGGAAGGGCTCTAGACTCGAGAGATTGAGTTTTCTGTGCCCTCTTCTCTCCTCTTATTTAGAATTTCATATGTTTGGTGTTCCTTTTTTGTCCCCAAGCATGTTTCTTTTGGTGGTTTTACTGCAGGAGTCAAGGGGCAGGAGGCTGATTCTGAAAAATCACCAAACTCCATAATCGTGGTGCTGGGAGGGATTTGGCAGTGCTCCCTCTGCCCCTGGCCGTGCCCCAGGCTGGATTTGGTGGGATGTACATCCCTCTGGTGGAGCTTGCTGCTGCAGGGGATTAGCAGAGGAAAATAGGTTATTAAGTGTTAAAACACGATTAGATGTGGCTGGAATGTTGCCTGCAACGGCTGTAGCTGGTTCAGAAAATCAAAAGCCTTTGGATTCCTCTTGCTGTGGATTCCTGCAGGGTTGGCTGTGAGGTGCTGGAGGAATTTGCTGCAAACCCAGGGGATGTGTAGGGCAGGTCCTGATATCCCCAAAGGGCTGGAGCTGAGCTCTGCCCTCGTGCTGGGCTGAGCACCAGGGGTCTGCCTGAGTTTCAGCTGACCTTGGTGGGACTTGGGCAGGAGGGTTTTGGGTGGTTCACAGGGTGCTGCAGCAGCAGTTCCCGTGCTGAGGTCCTCGGGTCCTGCTGCCTTTGGGAAGTGGGGCTTTGCTGAGCAGCTGGGGTTGTGTGTTTGCTGTTCCCAGAACTCTCCTTCCAACCTGCTTTCGAGGGTTTCCTGCCGCTCAGCACCTGCCTTTCTGCAGCCCAAAAGGAGCTCCCAGCAGCATCTCCAGCTGGTTTCCTGTGGGTGACCACAATTGTGCTCCTGTGTTGTGTTTCCTCAAGTGCCTTGGAAACAGGATCCCTGGGAAATGGGATAAAGGAAGGACAAGGGCGGGGGAGAGCTGATTTTAGAGCACAAGCTGCACAATACAAGCAAGCAGGGGTGAAGCTCATCCTCTGCAAGGCAGGGACACCCTGTCTGAGGTTGCTGAGATCTGTTTTGGGGTCTGATCTGCTCAGGGCTGCAGGATATGGGCGCTGATGGGACAATAAGCAGTTTGTGGACTAGAACAGGGGTTTTCCCAGTCCTGCACCACTGGGACAGGGCAGCTGGGCCATGGTAATTCAGCCTGGAATCTGTCTGTGTGTGGGCAGTGCTCCAGTGCCTGCAGGGACTGTCCATAGTCTGTGGCCCAGCAGAACTGCAGGGCACCAAAGAACAGCTTCTGCTGCACAAACCTCTGGGATTTGGCCATTTACATTTGTTTTGGAGGGAATAAAAAGAAATGTGGGAAAGTTATGGAAAAAGCCTGCTGGGGAAGCCCCTGTTGCTGGCTTGGGGTGTCTTGTCCCACACTCGGGGGTAAGCTGAGCACTGTGGATCCCTTGTGCTGTCAGAATGGCTCTGCTTTGCCACGTTGGGCTACAGAACTCTCAGGAGAGCTCCAGAGACACCAGCCAAGGCATGTTATGCTGGGAATGGCGTTTAACATCAGCTGGCAGGAACCCTGCACCCCCCAACCCATCACCCCCCTGTGTTGCAGCTCCTGGAGTGCTCTGCCTCTCCTGCAGCTCTTTTGTTCCAGCTCTGGAGTCTCACCTGCTTAAAGCGATTTCTTCCATCAGTGAACACAGAAGAGGAGAGGGGGAGATGTTTAGGGCTGTGCAGCACAGCTGTAGCTTTGCTATCTGTGGCTTCTCTTCCTCTCCAGAGCAGGGCTGTTGTGGAGGGGTGGGAATTGTGCTGCAGATGATAATGCTGAAGGTGGCTCAGGGTTTTGTAGGGCATCTCCACCATTTCAGAGCCACAGCACCGTGAAGCAGCGGGATCTCGTGTTATTTCAATGCCTTCAATTGCTCCCTGAGGAGCGGAGCAGAGAGGCCAAATAGAAATGTGAGTACCTACATGATCTCCTCAGAGGGGTCCTCTGCTCCTGGCTCCTGGCTCTGCTGCTTTTCCTTCTGCTCCAGCAGCATCCCAGCTGGCTTAGCACGGCCAGGTAACATCACTGTTTGTTCTCACAGGAGATGCAGAAAGGTCAAGCTCGGATTTGCCAATGATCAGAGTGAGTTTGAGTAGCTCCCTCACCCCCCTTGCAGTCAGCTGTGCTGGGAGAGGAAGGGGAGGAGGAGGAGGAGAAGGAGGAGGATGAGGATGAGAAGGGAAGAAGGGGGTCTGTGTCCATGACCCTGACCTGCCCTGTACCCTCTCTTTGTGAGGGATGACAGCAGAGCAGGGCACAGCTCGGTTCAGCTCTGTCCTGGCTGCCCTGAGAGGCTGCTCAGCCCAAAGGAGCTTTGAAGTAAAACACAGATGTGCTCACCCTCCCATCCCAGCTCCCTCCCTCCTGGCAGAGGTAATTTCAGGACCCATTCGCAAACCTGGGTCGCTGCCACTTGTGACAGATCCCAATCTGCTCCTCAGCAGAGCACAGTCCTTCTGACAGGAGCCTGAGTTGGGCAAAATATCCAAAAGTTGCTTTGTGGCTTTGGGAATCCCTTTTCTTACCTGGCCTGGCTGCAGAGAGCACCCAGGAGCGAGGGCTTGGCCTGGTGCCTCCTCGAGGCACAGCACACAGCCTGTGCATCCAGGGGTGCTCCTGTTCCCTTTGCCTCCCAGAAGTCATGGGAGTTATAAATTTATCTTGCAGCCTTTAATGCACAGCGAAGGCAACAGGAGAACCAGCTGTGCAGACTCGTGGGAGCGGTGACAGTGACAGGGGCACCCGGGCAGGGGAGGGAGGGAGCCGGGCGGGCTCCGCTCGGCAAACTCGGCGCTAATTATTCCCAGGTTCTTCCTGAGTGAGTTATAACCCTCTCCCGGGCTGCTCCTGTCATGTTTTGATGTTGTCTGCTGAGCAGCCCTGGCTAACTGCAGCGCTGCGAGCAGCTTGTCAGGATCAGAGGATGCTGGAGCGTGTCCTGCCGGCAGCGCCGGGATGCGGGGCTGGGCGGAGGGATGAGACTCTTGTCGGGCTGAATCCAGAGTTTGCTTGTGTAAAACTCCCTCAGAAGACACGAGGCTCCCCTCTCTGATCCCCTCTTCCTGCAGGGCTGTGATCCAGGCTGTGTTCCCAGGTGCCCATGGACAGGGAGGGGGTCAGGGTGTGGTGTCACCCTGACCTGCAGATCCTGCATGTCCCCAGTGCTTCAATTCTCTGTTGCTGCATCCAGAGCTGGATTAGAGTCTCCTGGAGCCAGCCAGGGGGAAGCCCTGAGTGTGCTGGGCAGCTCTTCAGTGCCTGGGGCTCGCTTCCAGCCTCTCTGCATCCCTCCCTTCCAAAGCCACTCCAAGAAGCCTGGGAGGCTGGAGCCGCTGGCTGATGCTGTGAGGAGTTGTCTGGTTGTTGCCAAGTGGAGCTGGCTGGTTCTGGGAGCATCTCCTTGCTGAGGAGCTTTGCTGAGGGCTGATGGGCTTTTGATGTTTCCAGGGTCAGTGGGGTTGGATCTCTGGCTCTATCAGAGATGCTGAGCTCTGGCAGCTCCCCCTGCTTGGTACCGTCCTCTCCCTGCCTTGTTGCCCAAGCGTTGGTGGGGAGAAAGGATTTAATGGAGACTCCAAAGCCAGGTAGAGCCCAGATGCAGGGTGAGGACTTTTTGCCTCAGACATTGCCTCTGGCCAGCTCCTGCTGGGTGCTCAGCTGCTCCAAGGGCCCTTTGAAGTGCAAAACACAGCACCCGTGAGTGCCTTGGGCTCCACCGTGCTGGGCTCGCACCCCCATGGCCAACAGAGAGGTGTCCTTAATCTGCATTTTCTGGGAGCAGACCATGGTTTAGCCTGGGTGGACAAAGTGAGGGCTGGCTGAAAGCATGTGGCTTCTTCTCCTGCTTCTGCCCCACAGGCCAACCCACGGGGGTCCCTGAGCTCTGCATCCTCCACCCCTGTGTGCCCGGTGCTCCCACCACTCGTGGAAAGGGAGTTGAAAGTGGAAGTGTCAAACTTCACTGCCCGTATTAAATTGCTGACACTGGCAGGGAAACAAGGAAAATAAAGGCATCTGTGGGGTTCCATGTGACACTGGGAGCTCCTGCCCACTTCTGTGGGGATGTGCTGGGGCAGCAAAATGCAGATTGGTGCTTTGCAAGGCACAGAGGGGTGGACAGAAGTGTCAGGACTGCTGTTGTAGTGGTGAGGGCTTAATCCACCCCGGGAAAATGTCTCTTACTGAAAAAGTGCCGGTTTGATGCAATTGCTGCTCAGAATTGGATGCCTGCAGGCTTAAAGAGAAGCAAAAAAATGATGCCACCAAACTTATTGGGAAATGGAAGTGTGAATTCACACGTCCTGACCTGGGGGAGCAGTGAGGAAGACCTTGGAGCAGGGATGTGTGCTGCCCCTGTGTCAGAGGAGGCAGGAGCAGCCTCCTGCTGCCCTGGCACTCTGTTATCTCCATGAGCAGGGATACCCAGGGAATGATTAAATCAATTAATTGATTTTCTATAGCTCATAAGGAAGTCAAGTGGCATTTCCATCAACTCGTGATGAGCCAACACCCCACCATGGCCAGGAGGAATGTTAATGGCTCTTTATGCTTTTATTACCCCTTTTCACTCCTAAATCAAAATTCATCCTGAGCCCAGGAGGCAGCAGGTACTTCAGCAAATAAAACTAGCACAGTGGGAACCATAGCAGCCTCTGTAAAAGCTGGGTTTTCCCCTTGATTTATTTGTTTCTGTGGCTTAAAGGAGAGAGCAGGGCTCAGTTCAGCTCGAGCAGAGATTAGCTGAGGCTCACCCTGCAGCTCTGGGCTCTGCTCTGGGCTCCTGCCCCGCTCGGCTGCTGCTGGAGGATCCAGCCCTGGGGCTTGGGGGAGATTGATGGGTTGGGAGGAAGGGGATGATTTATTGGCCCCTGGAAGCGGAGTGGCAGGATGCCCAGCACTGCCTGGCCAATATTCTTGGCTGAAGGAGAAATGGTGATCATTTTGGAAGTGTTAAATGAGTGAGTTCTGCCGTTTCTGAAGCAGAACCTTTTGGGGCAGCTGTAAATGCGGCTGTGGCTGGAGCACTGGATGTGCTGGAGGAGGAGCTGAGCCTCCTGGAGCCTTCCACTGGCTGCTTTTGGGCTGTGCTAATGCTCAGACAGCTCACAGCTTGGACCCTGAACTCAGTTTTAGAGTGGCACAGACTGCTCACCCTCCTTGGATGCTCCTCTGTAGGGGGATGAGGCTGGAGGTCAGGAAAAGGACCCCACACCACCCCCAGGGCTGGACAGAAAGGCTGAAACCACAACCAGACAAATCCTTTCCTGCAATCCATGGGGCACTGGCTCCTCACAGTACCATTTTCCCTGGATGAGCAGTGGGGACCATCAAGAGAAGAACCAGTTGAGTGAAACGCTGGTGCCCTTGGAGAGAGGCCTCTGGTGAAGACCAAGAACCCAGATGAAGGTTGGTCCCTGGCTCGTGGGGCTGTGGGGTCACTCTGGGGCTGTCCCTGTCCTGTGGGACCGGTGTGTGCTGCTCCTCACCTGGATCTGGGGTCTCAGCTGCAAAACCAGGGTCTGGCTTTGCCCCCATCCACCCCAGTGTGGGGTCCAGCCATGCCCCAGAAACTCTGCTGTCCCCTGGGCTTTGCTGGCCTTGATCCATCCCTGTGCTGGAGCCCTTGTGTTTTAGGAAGCAATTTAAAATCGATGTTAATCTTGTAATTTGGGAGCCTCTCCTGCGGTGTGAGGTGTTTGAAGCACTGCAGAACAGCTTAAAATGCAATTTAAAATAGTGCTGGCTGGCAATAGAGAAGCAACTAAAAATTCCCCGCTGCTGCTTTTTTAAAAGAAAAAGTGAAAGGGGGATGAGAAGGAGGAAAAAGGATGGGTTAAAAAAATAGATTAAAACAAACAAAAGCGGAACTGCAGCTTGTGCTGGGGTTGTGTGTGTTCATCTCTCCTTCCCTGGCTTCCCAGCTCCCCCAGCCCATCTCCAGGAGCTGTGGGGAGAGGAGAGGACCCAGCTCTTTCACCTGCACTGATGGCTCAGGGCAGAACCTGGGATTGTCCCCAGGTCCCAGAGGGAACACCAGGTCTCTGGTGTATGTGTGTGAGGTTAAGAAGGAATAAAAGTCGGGGAGAGCAGCGCTGTGCTCCTCCCTGCAGCTCCTGGCTGGCAGCTCGGCGTTGTGTTGCTCATTTTCCTGCCTTTTCTTTTTTGTGTGGAAACGGGAGTGGCCGTCCTTGGGTGGAGCTGCGGGCATTTCCTTTGGGCTGGGGGGGACAGGGGCAGCTGGGGGGGCAGAGGAGCATCAGGACCCCTCTGCAGGCTCAGCTCGGGGTCCTGCACCGAGGGAGGAACGAGACCCCCCAGTGGGGTTTTGCTGGGGCCACGCTCTGGGCAGGCTGGAGCACCTTGGGGGGAGGCTGAGCTTTCCTCTGGGTGGTTTCCTACCCCCAACCTCCCCCATGAAGCCTCTTGGGGCATCTCCCAGCAGGATCAGCTGCAGCATGCAGGGCTGGGGGCTGCAGGAGGGCAGCAGAGCTGCAGCTCAGTGCTCATGGAGCTGTTGGGACTGCAGGATAATGGATCCAGGGACGTGGCTTTGCTGTGGCAGGGATGGGCAGAGCAGTGCCAGGCTGTAGGGGTGGCATGAGGCCTCTAGGAGAGATTGATGGGGCTGCACAGGGTTATTTCCCACCTGCTGCTGCTGCTTGGGCCAGCACCTCTACCTGGCACAGCCGGGTCCTGCTCTCAGCCAGGGAATTTGCAGCACATCAACCCCAGGCACTGCTGCTGTGTGGGGCTGCAGGGAAGCAGAGGGGTCTGCTGAGCCCAGGGAAAGGCTGGAATTGCTGCTGTCACAGCAGCAGAGCCCTGGGTCAGGCCCTGCCTGGCTGTGGCACAGTGTGGAGCAGCCCTGCAGGGCACAGGGGGTGCTGACAGGCTCTGCCTGCCCAAGGATGCAGTGGAGCGAGGGCAAACACCCCCAGGCTGCACATTTGCCCAGCAGTGGGCGAGGGGATGGATAAACCCTGGAGCAGGTCAGAGCAGGCAGGTGGGACTTCACCAGCCAGGGACTCCAGGCTGCTTAATTTGGCTGATGAGCAGGAGCTGCTTTGCTGCTGCCATCCTGGGGCTCAGCAGCTCCTCGATGGTGCAGCTGCAGCTCTGCTGGAGTGCCCACCTCACCTGCAGCCCCTGAGCTGCTTCCTGGGCACCTCCAGCTGGGGGACAGCTCCCAGTGTGGCTCCTGGTGCTTTCCTCTGCTGTGGCACTGCCTGAGCAGGTCCATATTTTCTCTGTATAACTTAAATTAATGAGTCCATAGCAGTTCAATGGCCGAGGTGGGTGGCTTTGCTGGCAGCAGGAACTGGCTGGGAGCCCATGTGGGTGCCCTTAAGGGGTGCAGCCACCCAATGGGACCTTGTCCATCCCTGCAGCAGCTTCCCCAAAGGGATGGAGAGGAGGAATGGCCAGAGCTGCCAAGCTGAGCCTGGCCTTGGGCTTTCTTTTCTTCAGTTAGCACTGGGTCTCTGGGCTGTGATTGCAATGGATTAAGTGTCAGAGTCAGTCCTTGGCTAGTTGGCTCTCTGGTCTTTTAATCTGCTTGAATCAAAATCGATAGTGAAAGTAAATAGAGGATCATCAGAGGGGCAGAGAACTGAAGGGCTTTGCTCCCTGGGAAGGTGCCAGGGTGGGTGCCCCACAGGAGGATGCCCAGGACAGCCCTGGGTACCACCCCTGAGGAGATGGGCAGTGGGTCTGGGTCTGGTGAACCCCACTGGAGACCCTCCAGGTTCCTCCCCAATAAATCTTTCAATATTGCTTTGCCCTTTTGAGGGCTTTAAGTAGCCTGAGGTTGTCCTTTAGAGGAGAAAACCAAAGCAAATGATGCTTTAGATTGAAATTAATTCAATTGGTATTTTCAATGGACATAAGTAATATCTCTCTATCTCTGAGCAAATCCCCTGCTTGTCCTGTTGCACCCTCTTGGCTGCTGAGGTGGCCAGGCAGGGATGAGAGGGATATGTCTGAGGAGGGAGGAACCAACAGCCAACCAGGCAGGTTGTGGGCAGTGTGAATGCAGGGTGCAATTGCATTTTAAATGCAATTTAAATTTAAAAGGGAGAAAGGGAGGTGCTTTGGTGCCATCACAGGGGTCTGTGGGGATGTGGGTTGAGGCTGTGCCTTGGTCTCCCCACTGTACAGTCAGTGATGGGTAAGGCAGGCTGTTGCTGCCCTTGAAATAACTTGGGTTTGGGTGGAAAAGTTTTTTTTTCCTATCTCAGCACGAGCTGTTGCTGAGCAGTGTGAGACTCCCTGAGCAGGATGGGGCTGAGTGACCCAGGGACAGGGAGCTGCCATCAGGGAGGTTTGGATCACCCCAAGTGGCTGAAGGGATGTCCTGGTTTCAGCCCAGATGGAGATTGAGCACCAAGCAGCCACTCACTCCACTCCCCCCTCNGCAGTGTGAGACTCCCTGAGCAGGTTGGGGCTGAGTGGCCCAGGGACAGGGAGCTGCCATCAGGGAGGTTTGGATCACCCCAAGTGGCTGAAGGGATGTCCTGGTTTCAGCCCAGATGGAGATTGAGCACCAAGCAGCCACTCACTCAACTCCCCCCTCAACCCCCATCTCTGTGGAATGGGGAGGAGGATGGAGGTAAAACTTTGTATGTTGAGATAAAAACACTTTGGTAATTGAAAATAAGGTAAAATACAATAATAATGTTAAATAATAATGGTAACAAAAAGGAAACAAGTGATGCACAATGCAGTTGTTCTGCTGCTGACTGATGCTAAAGCTCCCTTCCTCCTCCTTCCCTCACTTTATATGATGCCATATGGTCTGGAATATCCCTGTGGTCAGTTTGGGTTCCCTGTCCTGGCTGTGTCTCCTCCCAAGCACCCCCAGCTTCCCTGCCAGCCTGGCAGAGTGAAAAGCAGAAAAGGCCTTGGCTCTGTGTGAGCCCTGCTCAGCAATAACAAAAACTTCTCTGTAAAATCATTAAAATCACCCCTGTGTTCAGCACAGAGCCAAAACACAGCCCCACACCAGCCACTGGGAAGAACATTAACTCTACCCCAGCTGAAACCAGCACAAGGGGACATGCCCCAAAGTGCTGCTTTTATTTTCTTGAGGGGTTTTGAAATTTTCTCCTTTTGAAAGCCTCAGCCCAGGCATCCCCGAGCCTGTGTGGCAGGGTGACATCTCCCAGCTCCATCCCTGCTTGGGCAGGGCTGGGAGGAGCTGGTCTCCAGTGTGAGCAGTGCTGGAGGATGCTCAAGATCCCAGAACATGGAAAACACAGGGAAACTCCTTCCTCTTTGCTCCTTCCCCTGTGGCACAACCCAAACTTTGCCAGCACCACTTCACATCACCCCCACTGGTCCCAGCCCTGTGCTGGGCTGCCCAGCAGGGTTTCCCCTGCACTGGAGATGCTCCTTGAGGTGCTTTCTCAGCTTCTCTCTGCTCCTGCATGGCCAGGGAGTTGGAGAATCACAGAATATCCTGAACTGGGAAGGATCCACAGGGATCACTGATTTCCACTGAACCTCACCCTTGAATTCAGGTTGGCACATGGAGCAGAACTCCCCTCCCTGCTCACCCTCCTCGCGTTCCTGGAGGTTCCAGTGGCAGGTACTGGCAGGGGGTGACGCCTGCTCACGGCTGCTTTCACTCCAAGGAGGTATTTTAAAGGCAAGTGCATCATTAGTGAGTCCCCTTGGGCTTCAACCCAACCAAATTTGAGCATATTGGCTGTTGACTATTCCACTGGTTTCACAGGGAAACTATTCCTTCTTCCACAAGACATCACCCTTAGGGGATGCTTTCCTTTTTTCCCCTGATTTCATCCAATTACTTAGCTGTGTGCTCTTCAGAAGCACCATAAATAATTCTCCTCCCTCTGCTGTGTTTACCAGCATGTCTCATGAAATCCGGTAAGATATGATTGATTGCAATCATTATTTCCTAGTGCTGCTATGAAAACCTCTGTCAGTTCAGTGATTGCCTTGAAAGCGTGGCTGCCACTCAGGAAAGCTGTCAAAACCCTGTCATACTTTAACAAACTCCAATTAATCTGTCGATCTGGTTTGCTTGTATTTTCTCTCCCACCATTGGCTGATCACCAGGGGAAATTACAATATTTTTCCTTTGTAATTAGTGGCTTTGTGGCTTTGTTTTTTTTTAATAAAGTGGTTTGCAGGGCTGTTTTACTGGGTTTTCATGCTGGTGAGGTGGGTTTGGTTTATCCTGGCTGCCTGCAGTGCTGTTGGTGAAATCTCTTTGGGGATTTTCAGGGAGAAGCTGCAGGTCCTGGCCAAGATCTCCTCCATCCTCTGAGTCCCTGGGCCTGGCTGAGGCAGCTGAGCAGCCCTTGGTGGGTGTCTGAGGCTCCGTTTCAGGTTAACAAATTAATCCTGGCTCCTGCATCTTTAAAAGAGTCGCTTCAGCACTTTTCCTCCTTTCCTGTGGTTTTAATGAGACACACTTTCCAAGAGATGTAATAATCATTGCCAAAAATGTCAGGTCGTTGTTAGCTTCCTTGAGCTGCTGGAACAACAACAACAACAACAAAGACCAGGAACAGAAAGGGAGAGGTGTTGATGAGGAAGAGCTTTGACTTCATCTCTGAGTGCCAGGGGAGGTCTGGGGGAGATGTGTCCTGCCACAGCTCGGCTTTTTGGCAGGGTGCCCCAAAAGATAACGCAGGGAAAGCTGGGATTTTGTTTTCTTTGCTATTTTTACTTAGTATTTGTTTTTTTTTGTTTTTTTTTTTTTAATTTCTTTATTTGAGAAGGAATATCTCTGCTGACTGTTGACAGCAAAGCTCAGAGCTCTGCTGGTGGAAAGTATCCTGGAATCGCTCGAAACCAGCTGGGAAATTGGATGGTGGCAGTGACAGGAGGGGAAATCTCAGGGAAATTCAGGGAAGCCAGTGGGAATGTCAGGGGGCAGGCTGCTGCTGGGGTGCAGAGCTGCAGCTCGTGGCTCCTCGTGGCTCCACGTGCTGCTGGCTTCTCTGGGATCCAGAGGGAAATGGATTTGTGGTCCAGTGGGAATATCCTTGTCCCTTATCAGTGATTTGGGAGCAGAGCTGTCTTGTCAGCTCTGCTTCTGTGGTGAGGACTCGGATCAGGCATCCTTGCCTGCACTGCCTGCAGTGTGGATGTGGCCTGAGCAGCAGGAAATTTCCATTGCCTTCCCAGGCACGGTCCTTGCATCTTCCCAGCAAGCTCTCACAATCTGACCCCCCCAAACAATCTCGGATGCAAATCCCTGGGCCAGGATGGACTCCATCCATGGAGATCTGGTGGTTGTGGTTTTTTCAGCCTTTCTGGCCAGCCCTGGGGGTTGTGTGGGGTCCTTTTCCTGACCTCCAGCCTCATCCCCCTACAGAGGAGCATCCAAGGAGGGTGAGCAGTCTGTGCCACTCTAAAACTGAGTTCAGGGTCCAGGCTGGGAGCTGCTGGTCCTGCTGGGATGTCAGAGCAGGAGCAAATTCTGAGCAGAAATCCTTTTTTTTTGGTGGTCAGTGCTGGGATGGACAGAGGGTGCCGGGGGCTGCTATCCATGAGCACAGCCCAGCTGTGGGAGGGATGCCACTGGAATGGGCTCAGTCCCAGGGGATTTTCCTTGGCTGTGCCTTTTGCTGGTTTGCTCAGTTGTGTTTGGGGCAGCTCTTGTCAAAATAGAGCTCCAGGGTCCAAGATTCCACCTTTTTACCCCCGTAGCACCTTTTAATTGCAAGTTCATTAGTGCTGCTGCTCTTCAGTGGGACAGGGTGGCTCCTGCACTCCCAAACCCACCCAGGGACATCTGGGGCTGCACAGGACCTTGGGCACCCACTGGTTCCAGCAGAAGCCACTGAATTCTTGCCATGGGGCTGCAGGGGTGTTTGGGGAAGAGCCCACTTTCAATCTCCATGAATGGTGGTTTGTCTTTTTCTTTTTTTTTTTTTTTCTTTTTTTTGAGGAATTGCTTTAGCTCTCAGTGTTTCTTCTGTTTTGTTAGATAGCGTCAGGAAAAATAATGTGCTGCTGATAATCTCAGCCAGGCATGGAAGGCAGCCTGTGGCTGGGTCTGGCTGGCCTGGTGTCAGCTCCTTGGAGGGGTGAAGGGTTGGCTCATAACCCCGTGTTCGTGTTCTGTGCGTCCGACTGTGACAGAGGCACCGTGATCCCACACTGTCCCTGGCAGAGGGGAGTGCCCTGCTGGAGCCTCCAGGTCAGCTGCAGTGCCAGTGCAGCCCTGCCCGATCAGAGCTGGAAACCCAAGCCTTGGAGCTGTGGGTGGACAGTGGGAATTGCTGGGGCAGTGGGATGGAGCTGGGGCTGCAGCTCTGAAGCTGCAGGAGCTGTGGCGGTGCCCTTGGTCCCACCACGGCCATACCCTGCTCTCATCTGAACACCCAAACCAGCCAGAGCCTGCATTCAGGCCTCTGTGTCAGCCTGAGTGGTGAGGAGGAGCCCGTGCCAGGGCTGTCCCTGGCACTCAGTGCCTTTGGGATGCCCTGCTCCATCCCACTGCCCTGGCTGAGCTGGGCACAAGGGGCTGTGCCAGGGTGGGGGGTGACAAACACCCTCTGCTTGTGCATCTGTTTGGAGGTGCATGAGGTGTCCCTGAGTCCCGCTAGCCACCTGATACCCACCTGCTAGCCACCCAGTGGCCACCCAATGGCCACCCAGGGCATCCAGCAGCCGCTCGCCCTCCCAGCACCTCCCTGGCCCCTGCAGCTCCCTAAATGAAATCTGTGCTGCCTCTTGAAAAGCACATGTGAGTGCAACGGCACAGATAAGCTGAATGGGAGAGGTTCAGGGGATTATGCACTGATTAAGTTATTACCAACGTGAAATGAGCCGAGCTGAGATGAAACAGGAGCTTTATTTTCTGTTCCCTGGCTCCGGGCTCAGGCTGCCTGTCACTAGATGGCAAACAAAGCTGGGAGCCAGGAGCTCCTGCATCCCCCTGTGCTTTCCATGTGGCAGTGGGTCAGTGCTGTGCAAAGCCATGGGAAGCAGTGCTAAATGGGGCTGGGAATTGGGGCCTTCCCTGCTGAGGGGTTTTACTGAGATGCAGCACTTGAGACAGAGCTATTTCCAGTGCCGGGCCACCCTCCCCACTACACATTTGGGTAGGACATAAATTCTTCTCTGTAACAGGAAAATCCAGTGCTGCTGGGAGGATGTGTTGGGGGAGCACCACCTCTTTGCTCAGTTTCCCGTGTTTTTCCTTAAGCATCCCCTGCAGGCTGCTGGCAAAGGCAGGATGCTGGGCTAGGTGGGTCTTGGAAAGTGAAAAATAGAAAATGAAAAGCTGTTTGGTTGGTGCTTGGGAATAAAGCCAGCTTCCCATAACGTCTCAGGACAGGCTGGATCAGGTGGATAAGTCAGGAATTCATGCCTGGAGGGGCAGGTGAGGGGGCTGGATCCAGGGCTGAGAGAACCACGGGCTGGCCTGAGCTGGAGGAGCCCAGCTGGTTTGGGCACAGGCAGGGGTTAACCCTGCTGGGGCTGTGGGTCAGAGCCAGGGAGGGGACTCTGGGGACAGGAGGGCAGGGAGATGGCCCAGACACTGCTGAGCCCACCCGTGGGGCCGGGCAGCACAGGCCCATGGGCAGCTCTGGGCAGTTTTTGGGTTGCTGTGTCAGTGGCCGTGTCTGAGCTGTCCCTGTGTGCCGGCAGTGACGGGCGCGCTGGAGTCCCGAGGGCTGCTGCGGAGGATGAGCGACATGCTGGAGCTGCTGATGAAGAGGATGGACATCCTGGCCAGGCTGGAGAACAGCACGGACTTGCACAAAGGGGATGAAGCTCGGCTCCCTCTGGACAGGTCAGTCAGTCACGCTGGTGCCCCGTGCACGCCCTGTGGGCAGCACTGGGGTTTGCAGGAGCAGAACACCCCAGTGTGCTGGGCTGCTCTCTGGGGGTGCTGGAGCCCAACAGGACATGGGGCTTGGGCACACCCTGTGCAGTCTCATTTGCCTTTTCTGGAACCTTTTTCTTTTGGGATTTCTGAACGGAGTGTGATTTTTGGGATTAGTGGTCACAGCCCCATGCTTGCCAGAGTCCAAGATGCATTTGCACAACGCTCTCAGGCACCCTGTGTGATTTTGGGGGCTGTGCTGTGCAGGAGGTGGACTCAGTGAACCTTATGGGTCCCTTCCAAGCGACAATGTTCTATGATTCCATGAGTTCCAGTTCCAGCTGAGGGTGGCACTTGCCGAGGGCTGGAGCAGCAGCTGCTGTGTGGGCTGTGCTCCCTGAGCTCAGGACAGTTTCTTTGTGCCCTTACTCCTCCTGTAGCTGTGGAGCTGATGGTTATTTGGAATCCAGGGCTGATGGGTTCAGCCTTGGAGTTGAGCAAGGCTTAAAATGTGCAGAAGGGCTTCAAACGATGCCAGGGCTGCCTGTGATGCACAGCTCTGCTGGCAGCCTGAGAGATGCCATCAGACCTGCCTGTCATGACGTGCTGATTTGCTAAAGAGACACTTCCCTGTGCTTTGGGAGCCTTTAAACATTCATTGAGACTAATTGGACTGTCATGCCAAGACCTGCACAAATGGTAACAGGAGTGGTGGGGCAGCAGAGGTGCAAAAACCAAGGGGCAGGACTGGGGACAAACTTGGCAACGTGGAAAAGATGCCAGCGTGGATTTTGCTCAGGAGGAGCCACGGGTGACATGTGAGAGGTGGATGTGACACGCAGTGGTCACCCTGCCCTGCCCTGTGCTGACAGCACAGGAGCTGTGGTGCATCCCTGTGGCTCCCACATGGCATTCCCACCCCCCTCCTGCCACTGCTGTGCTTCTCCCTGCTCCCATCACCGTTTCCTTTCCTCTCCCTCGCTTCCCTCATGAGCCTCTCTTGCTCCTGTAATGGAAAACAGAGTAAGTGAGCCTGTAATTAAAGGCTGAGCTCTGCTGTAGTGCCTGCACACCTGAGCTGGAGCTGCACAGGCAGCCGTGCAAAGCGTGCTCCTGCCTGTTCTGCAGCATCATTGCCACCACTGAGGAAATACAATTTACCTCAGTAATGGCAGGTGCTGGGGGTTTTGTTGTTGCAAGGCTGGCTGGTACCCAAGGCAATGAGATCACCAATAACCCCGGAGAGGAGTGGACAGGACTATTACAGCCAGCCCCTGGAAGGTGCTTGCTCACATTTAATGATTTTCTTGGCCAATCTTGTGTTAAAAGAACCAGTAATTTCAGGTGGTGGTAGTTTCTCTACACCAGCAGCCAAGAGATAAACATAAAGGCATTTCTGTGGGCTGGCAGCAGTTGCTGCAGACGGGGATTTGCTGTTTCAGATCTGCTGTGTGAATGGTGACTTCAGGGCTGATGCTTGGAGAGCCCACAGGGGATGGAAGCTTGTGGGCCCACATCAAAACAGCTTCAGGTTTTGTGTGTGTGTGCTCAGGTGGGCCTGGGCAGGTGAGATTACAGATGTCTTAATTTTCAGGAACAGAAGATCAGGGGCAACTACTTTATCACCTTTTCCTCCTCAGAAATCACTCCTAAAGAGAATTCAAGTCCCTTCACTCGATCCTGCATCCAAACCCATTTATCTCCTCTCCTTGTTCTCTCCTGACCTCTGAAGGTTTGGTTCTGGTCATGGGGCAGAGCATCTCCAGGTGAAGCAGGCACCATGGGGGAGGTTTCTTGTGTGTGGTTTTTAGCTGTGACAGTCCCTAATGAAGCACTGGCAACATTTGCAAACACATGGGAAGCATTTCCAGAGCGCTCCCCTCCTTCCCTGCAGCCCTGGGTTTGGCTGAGGTCTGTGGCCAGAGGGGATGTGTTGGAAAAGTTACAGCTTCTGGGTCTCTGCAGGTTTGAGCAGCTCCATCTCTGTGCTCCCTCATTGAATGCCTTTTCTTGCTTGTTCCAGTCCCTGCCACCCTTTGAGGGGTACATGAGGCAGCTGGAAGGGCACAGAGCCAATATCTGAGCAGAGCCTGGCTGTGTGCTGACCCTGCTGCTCTGCTGGATGCTCTCCGGAGCTGAGCGGAGCATCCCAGGGGCAATGGAAAAGCAGCTGGTGTGAAAGCTGGGCTGAGACCCTGTGGAGAGGGGTGCTGAGCTCCCTGTGCCTTGGAGGGTGACCAGCTGCAGTCCTGGTGACCTCTGTGCTGGGGAAAACGGGCACCTCCAACCCCGGCACCCAGCAGTGTCTCCAGACCCCGATCAGCCCCACGGAGCCCCCGGGTGCTGTTTGTCACCAGGACCCCGCGATTCCACCAAGGGCTCGTCTCCTTTCCTCCCTGTCTCTGTCTCTTTGATCACCAGTGACCGACTTGAGGCTGTCAGTGAAAGATAATACAATTAAAGGGTGCTAATTTCAAAGGGATTTTAGTCTTCAAAGCCTCCCTGCTTGGCACGGCTGCCTTGCTCTCCTTTCTGCTCGGCTGCCAGCGTGGGCTTTGCAGTTCCACTTGCCCAAAAGGGGATTAATTCTTGTTTTTACAAAGTGCTGTCCTGCTTAAGGCTGGATCCCCAAAGGAGTCAGCAGGGCTTGGTTTTGCAGAGCCCCAGCTGAGAGGAAGGAGGTGAAGGCTTTGCTGAGCTTTATGGAATAACCTGTGAGCGCTGTACCACTCGAGCAGAGGGTTGGGGTGGCTTTACCCCTTGGAAAGTGCAGGGAGGAATCTAAATATACAGGGTGGAAGAAATGACCTGCCTTGGAAAGCCTGCCAGCTGCCAGGGCAGGCAGCTTTATGTGGCTGAATGCTGCTCCAAAATCCTTCTTGCTCCACAGGAGCTGTCTGAAGATTCCACAGGTGCCTCCATGTGGAGCCCACCAGCCTCCTGCAATGCTTTGGATAAAACTCTTGGAAAACCCAAATATCCAACATTCTCCTGTGAAAAGGTGCCTGGAGGTTTGTGGGCTGTCCTGCTGGGAGAAGGGCATGGTCTGCAGGTGTTGCTGGATCCCTTCTGCAGCCCTGCCTGGGCTCCCTGCTGCCAGCATCCTGCCTGTGTCCAGGGGAAGGATGGATCCCCTAAGGAGGGCAGCAGCCTGCCAGTCAGCTGCAGAAAATCAATACTGCCGCTAATTGAATGCAACCCTCGTAAATCAGCAGAGGGGAAGGAAATTAGGAGTACTTATGGAAGCCTCCTGGAGAGCTGTTTACTGGGCGAGGGAAATATTAGTTTGCAGTGGAAGTGTTGATCTCTCGCTGGAAAGCGCTTGGGAGGGAGGGAGGGATGGAGGGGGTCTGAAGGGGCTGACCCAAGCTGGCACCAGAACCCAGCGGGCTGGGGCTTGGAGAAGCCCTTTGCCAGGAGCTGAGCTGCCCCTGCCCACCTCATCCCACAGGGAAGGCTGGGGTGTGCAGCACTGGCATCCCTGGTCATCCCTCTTGCCCAGAGTGGTTAGCCTGCAAAGGGTGTTATTTGCTAACGACTGATTAATCTTCAAGCTTAATTACTGCCAAGGCTCAGTTAATTTCCACACACTTTAAGTATTTGTTCTTGTAATCATTACATGACTCCATATTCCCCCAGTAATTAAAAGTCTCGCAATATGACACTAAATGGATGATGTTCCTGCATCCTGCCAGCCTGGCTCTATTAATTCTGGAATTGTTGCCATTGGTAGGGTGGCTGTAGTGAAATCCCTGCCAGATGCTGTGTTCTCCTGCTGCCCAGGTGAGCCTGGAGCAGCCTTGGACCCCTCTATGTGCTGTTGTCCCATCTCCCCAGCAAACTGAGGGGCTTGGGGGGGCTGCAGCAAGGGGAGGGGGTGCTCTGGGGTGTAAAAGCTGCTCAGAGCAGCCCAGGGAAGCTCAGACCTGTCCTGTGATCCAGCCTGGCTTTGCTGGGTGTTTGTTCTGCTGAGCAGAGCTCAGCTGCAGGAGCAGAGGGGCATCAGGAGAGAGGAGCCTTCCTCCCCAGCACCCTCCTCCCTCTCAGGCTCCACAGCCCATTCCACCCTGGCAGAGGTGGTGAGCTGTTTCTTGCCAGCTCCTGAGGATGTCTCCAGCCCAGTCCTGGATGATTTCAGCATTACTTGGAGGGTCTGGGGTCCCCCTCAGGAGAGGACATGAATGGGGGTGTTCATGCCTGGGCAGCTGAGATAAATTGCTTTTCTCTCTAAGGCAGGGCAGAGAGGTGGCTGTGTGCCACTGGCAGGTGAGCAGGGTCCATCCACGTGTCCCACCTTTCCAGAGGGGCTGTGGCCTCCTGGAAGGGCCGCACAGCCAAATTGTGATGGGCATCACCAGCAGGGAGGGGGTATAGGTGCCAAGGTAGCCCAGGGCACTCACACCCTCCCCTCCTGCTCCCAGGCTTGCCCCTCCAGCTCAATTTGCTGAACCTAATTCCACAATAGGCTTTGCTTTCTGTTCATTGTGTTTATTTTTTATTTGTTTTATTTCCATGCCAAAGCACTGATGCACTGTGTTATCACAGGGCTTGCAAATGAGTTTTCTTGATGAATTAGCACCCAAAGGCCAAGGGCAGTCCCTGCTGCTTTGGGGCTGGGGTGGTTGTGCTGTCTCAGTGTTTGTGCAGGGGCAGTGCTGGGGGGCGGCTGATGTGGGGCTGCTTTCCCTGCCAGGAAATCAGATCCTGTTCACCTCCATCAGATGTCCCTGATCTGGGAGCAAACAGCCACCTCTGGAGGGATGGATGGCTCAGGGCTGCCCAGCCTGGGGGCAGGGACACGATGGGGAGGGGTGTGTGGGGAGGGTGTAGTGCTGGCAGTGGGAACACAGGCTGTCCAAATAACCCTGCGGGAATGAAACAGGGCATGGCCAGGCACACACAGCTGGCAAAGGAAATGGCAGGCTGAGGGCTGGATTTTGCCTCACTGATTGTGATCAAAACTGCTGGTTTGGACCTTCATCTGGGCAGGTCCCCCCGGTCAAGACTGAGGCAGAGCCTTCCCAGCTCACTGCAGGTGGTTGCTCACAGCCTCCATCAGGCTACTCCAGCCTGTACATAAATAAATCTGATTTATGCCCCAACAAAGTGATGATCCCATAACCCTCCTTTCCATGATCCCCTGTGTGCCCATAAATAAACCCACAGCTGCCCAGGTGTGTGGCTCAGCCCAGTTCTGCTCTGACAGTCAGGAGGAAAATGAAGGTTTGGGCTTGTGGCTTCAGCTTTGTGTTCTGCTTGGGAAGGATCTCAAAGCACTTTATAACACTAATAAAATTTTTTAATTAATGTTATCGGTTGTACTTTGCTGGCAAGTTCTCTCTGTGCTGGTGAGTTACAGGGTTTGGTTAAAAAGCTGCTTTTCATCATTTTTTTCATGAAGTTTATTGCCAGCTCCCTGAAATGTCAGTGTCCTCCCCTGGGGTGTGCAGCCATGGGCTTTGGGTTAGCTCAGGGTCTGGTCCTCTAGGAAAGTGTTTGTGTGAGAAATATCACCCACCATCAACTGAAATGAAAATAAATGGAAGTACTTTAGTGAGTTAAATGCTCTGGTATTTATTATGTGATTTATTATGTAATTGGTGTTGGAGCAGTTCAATCAGGGCTCTGCCCATGCATCATGCAGTTTGCTTCCAGTGAGTTTCCAAGGAATGCTCCATCCCAAACCACGTTCTCTGGGATATTTTCCCAGGGTGAATTTCCAGGGAGCACAAACACAGACAGAGTGAACCCAGGTCTTTGCTCAGGTGTTCACAGAGGGGGAGACTGAGCTGTTTGTCTGAGCCCTGAGGTAGAAAACACAGAGACCCCAGAAATTACCCTGGGAGCAGCTCAGACCAAGGCAGGGCTGTTCATCCAAGCTCAGGGTAACACTGGAGCGATGAGGATCAAATCCAGGATTACAAATCCAATAAATACAAACTGCACAGCTGAGCCTCCTGAGCAGGGTCCTGCCCTGGCCACTGCTGCTGCTCCCCACACCCCACTTTGGACATCAGTGTGAGGGGACTCTGACACAAATTTTAGCAAGGGAATCAGCCACCCAATAGCCCCCTGTGTCTGTGTCCTGCCCTCTCCCATGTGGGCAGCCCTGGCTTCTGGATGTTCATTCAGAAGCCACCTCAGAGAGGATGCAAAGATACAAGGGCATGGATCTCCCAAAAAAGTTTCATCTTCAGCATTGACAGGATTTAACTGGATTCTCTTACTTCAGAGGAGCAAAGCTCTGAATTTCTCCATCTTCTTGGACATTTAAATAAGTTTCTTTAGTTATCCAGTGCTTGGATGAGGACTTTTCCCCACATCCCTGGGACCCCTGAGCTTTCCAGCCACCGAGTTGGTGACTTCAAAGGCTTGGGTGACTCTGAGCTCGTTCACTGGAGGGGTTGGGGATGAATGGACAGATGGATGGATGGGAAGAGGAGCCTGAGCCCTCAGGGTGACCTGCTGAAGATGCCCTGGGGGCTCATTTCTACAGGAAATATCCCAGCTCTTTTAACAAGCAACACCTCACAAGCTGCAGCAGGAGTCAGAGGATGGGAAGGACCCTTTTCCCTTGGCCAGCAGTGCTGCCTGTGGGATTTCTGCTCCCTGTCCTGGAGAGCAAGGCTCCTGTGGGGCTGGATGTGATTTGTGTCCCCTGAGCAGGGAAGCAGCAAGAGCTCAGCACCAGCCCCGGGCACCCTCCCCTGCTGCTTTCTGCTCTGCTTTGGGTCTTTGGGCAAAAACTTAAAATATTAAAGAGGCAAATGGCAGCACAGACACTGTAGTGAGCAAGTGGAAATCCTTTGGTAAACTGCTCTGTGGAAATGCTGAGTTTGTTGACGTATTATCTTCAGAACATCTGCCTTTCTCCATCTGTATTGGTCTTCCCAGAGCCTTGGCTTTCACCATTTAATAGCAAGAAATATCGGATGAGCAAGCAAATATGTTTAGGGCTTGTATTATGAAGACAACACACAAAGAGAAGGAGATTCATCTTTTCATAATGCCACTTTTATAAAAGGCAATAAAAATACAGTGGCTTGTAAAGGGATAAACAGGCTGAATCCGAGCTGGTGCTGTGGAGTTGGGGACAAGAGCAAAGTGAAGGGAACCAAATTAATGCATAAAAAAGTGAGGGAAAACCCAACCTCCGGCTATATTATATGGCAAATGATCTGTCAGTGGGGAAGGATACATCTTAATAGCAGTTTTTGAAACGAGATGAATACTGTATACAGAGCATTATCAGGCACGCTGTGATCTGAATCTTAATCAACACGGGGAAATATAAATCTGAAAATAATAAAGACGAAATCAATATTGATGGTTAGGAGTAAAAGTACTGTATTTGCTGTAGTAAACGGTTTTAAGGTCCCAGGGAAAAAATTGTTCTAGAAAAGCCGTGGTAATTTAGTGGAGTTTCAATGGCTGGCACGGAGCCAGGACATTTTGGTGGCATTTAGAGAGTCGCTATGGAAAAATTTAAAAAGCAAGAAGGGAAAAGGCAAAAAAGCTGCTCCCTGGGCAGCGGTGGTGCTGGAAGAAAGGGGATTTTTATGGCTGGGCTGGCAGGGCCTGTGCTGGCATCCTGGATGGAATATTCCCCCTGTGCTGAGCTATCACTGAGCAGAATAAACCACTTCCCTTGTCCTTCCTGGTGTCTCCAGTCACTACGAACAAGGCAACAAATTCCTACGAGGCGCAGACAACCTTTTCACATCGGAGATTTTCCTTTAAACGCCTTATTTCCCTGTCCCCTGCCCTGGTGACAGATAGCTGACGTAACTTAACCTGCTTGTCACCTCCTCAATGCCTCGCACGGAATTTGCTGCTCCGCAGCACTCCTTGCTCCAGCAGATACAAACCCCGGGGTGGGAGTGTTGCTCAGCCCCACAGGTGTGAAATCCCTCGCTCAGAGCCTCGGGGTTTGGAGGCAGCTCGTTTGGCATGCCAGGGTGAGGAGCGTGGAGATTTGAGCTTTGTTCTGTGTTTTGAAAGGACTCTTCTGCCTTTTCCCATCTTCTTTAATATGTGCCAAGAGCCATGGTGGATGTTTTTAGTGTCACTTTCCAGTAGTCCTCTGGGTTTTGGGGAAAGTTTTGTGATGCTCACTCAATGCCTGTCGTGTTTGGGAGGACTGGAAATGCTGAGTGCGATGCTCAGAAATGCATTTCACATCTAAGGTGAAACCCTTCTGTTTGGGGAGCAGCTGTCGCTTTACAAGGACTGGGCAAGCTGGCACAGACACTGGGCCAGCTCCATCACCCCAAACTGGCTGCCTGGCAGGACTCAGGCTGAGCTGGAAGAAAGACATTTATTTAGGATAACAATCCTGATTTTTGTTTGTGTTTGTGGGTGCCCAGTGCTGAGCCGAGGTCTGGGGGTTCTCAGTAAAGAGGTGGGGACTGAAGTTGCTGTTGATTTTTGAGACTCACCTGGTTCCCTGGGTGTTTGGGAGCAAGTGAGAACTGGGATAGCTTCTGGGAAGAGGCAGAACTGGACTGTGGGCTAATCTGGGCACTCTGAAGTGTAGGAGCAGGGCTGCCGTGGCTGTGGACATCTTCTCTCCTTGCCATAAGGGATGGAGAGACCTGGGGAGCATCTTCACCAAGCCAGCATCCCTCTCCTGTTGGAAACAGGCTCTAAAATCACTGCAGTGTTTGCTCCTAAATTGCCCATCCCAGCTCATTCCTGAGTGCCTCTGCATCACCTGTAGGGTCTGAGGGCTGCTTACTGCTGGAAAAAGGGTTGCAGAAATGGGGGTTGGTGAGCTTTCAGACCAGGACAATTTTATCTCTTCAGAGCCATGCTGACAAGCAGAGCTTATCTCAGGTTATTTTTGTGCCCATGCTTTCCCAGGGCCTCACGAGCAGCCTCCCCGCTGCAGTGGTTACAGCAGGATACCTGGGGTTTGTTCTCTGCAAAGGTTGGAAGTGACTCGGGGGCAATGGTGTCCTCTGCATTTAATTATTATTTCTTAAAAGCCCAAGATCAGTGGCTCCCTGTGGAGATATGCAGCCTGAATATTGATGGTCGTAAACCATGCCAGAAGGAAAAATGTGGGCTGCTTGCTGCTGGCAAATGGACTTTAAATCAACAAGCGAAGCAGTGTCGGTTCATAAAACCCGGATTTTTTTTAGCCTTGAGGACAGAGGTACTTTAAATCCCAGCCTTTGGGTTCACTGCTCTGCTGGAGAACAAACATAAAACTTCACCACGAAGGACCTGACATCAGCACATATTTTTTGTGCCACGAGTATTCAAGGTAGCCCTTTTGGTTTTGCTCACTGCTTGTGACATTCCCTTGTGTTGTAATGATCTCGGCGGCAGCGGGAGGGAAAGTTTACGACCCAAATGCTGCGGGAGGGGGAATTATTTATTTAGTTACTGGGATAACTCGTCCAGACGTGGTGGCTGCTTGTGGTGGCAGTGGCAGGAGAGGTGTTGGAGAGGGAGGGATCACTCCTTGTCAAGCCTGGCAAGGCACCACTGATGGATGGAGTTCTCCTTGCCCTTCTCCACATTACCCCAGCTTTAATTGACACCCAGCCTCTTTGCCGAGCTCTGTTGGTCCATAGATGAGTTTCATGGGGCTGTTTACCCAGGACAGGATTGATTCCAGGTTTAATTCCATGGAGGAACTGGTCAAACTGCTGGGATCTGACCTCAAGCCTTGGTGGGAAGGTGCCTGTGGGCTTTGTTGGGGCTGAAATTCCCAACTCAGCTCTGGCTCCTGACATGCTGACAGCACTTCCCTGGCTCCTTGTCCCTGCACAGCCCCTGCTGCTCCCTGAGGTCATCCTGGAATTCCACTTCCCTGAGTTTTAGAGTCATTAATTTTGGGAAACCCCTCTGATACCATCAAGTCCAGCCATTAACCCAGCACTGCCAAGCCCACCACTGAACCCTGTCCCTAAGCACCACATCTGCATATTTTTGGGACACTTCCAGGGATGGTGATTCCACTGCTTCCCCATGGCAGGTTGTTCCAATGCCTGGCCACACTTCCAGTGAAGAATTTTTTCCTGATATCCAATCTAGTGCAGCCTGAGGCCGTTTTGTCTTGTCCCATCATTTGTTACCTGTGAGAGAGACTGACCCCCACCTTTGGTGGAAGGGCTGGCTCAGGACATCCACGTGTCCTGTGTGTTTTTCATCACTCTGCTCCAAACCCACAAACCTCCTCATCCCTTCTCAATTCTACCTTCTTTTCTCTGTATTTTTATCCTTTTTCTCATTTTTTTTCCCCCCACAGCACAGCTTCCTACGTGCACAGCAAGGCCAATAATCACAGCAGGGGATTTTCAAACATAGCACATCTCAAATAAGAAAAAATATTTTTTTCCAGTCTATTTAATATTTCCCCACATAAAATGCACAGGCATATCCATGTTTATCAGCACACTGCAAAAAATGACAGAATGTATAAAAATACTGATTTAAATAAGTTTTCAATCAAACCTCTTGGAAGGCAGTGAGTTCTTTGCCTGTCATATGCTGCACCAGGCATACTCATGTTTCATCCTGGAGCTAAGTTCAACCTGCTGGCAGCTTCCAAGGGTTTGGATTTTCCTCTAAGCACCTCTGAGGGGTGGGAGACATCAAGTTCTCAGGGTTAATTTGGTTAATTCTTTCCTAGGTTCCAGCCAGCAGCTGGGCTGATGGAGAGGATCCAGGCTATAGCTCAGAATGTCTCAGACATTGCAATAAAAGTGGATCAGATCCTCCGGAACAGCCTCCTGAATGGGAAAGGTGAGTGGGGGTCCCCATGCTCCAAACCCCCTCTGTGTTTTGCTGTTGCCTTGAGAAGATCCAACCATGAAAAAGTTGGTAAAAACTCTGGGAATGGGTGCTGATCTGAGGTTGCCTTCCTTGGGAAACTCATGCCTGACAGGGGGATGAGTGGTGACAAATCTGTCCGGGATAAAGGCCAGGGAATTAGACGCAAAATTAAAGATGAAGAGCAGTGCCAACACGAGCACCTGGACAGAAAAAATCGGTGGTTTGGATCCAAATTCACAAGGGCTGGGATTCAGCACCAGGAGAGTTCATTCCCATGCCCCTCTGGCACTGCTGGAAGGGCAGCTGGGCTCTCCAGGTGTTTCTCCACCTGGCTGCGTGGTTCTTGAGGGTTAGGCAGGAGATCTTTCCATTGCCTCTTCCACCTCATGTTTTTCAGTAATGGGCAAAGGAGGGCTGAGAGGAGGGGTGGTGGCTTTAATTAACCCAACCACAGAGGGAGCAAAGATC
>VZRZ01002949.1:3497-56195 GCA_013398175.1 Climacteris rufus
GTCTTTATATTTTCTCATGCATTTAAAATTTTTCACTCCAAAAAAATGATTCCATTTGAAATATTGCAAGAGATGTCCAGTTCCTGTGATGTTTTGAGAATGGTTTTGGATTTGGGTTGGAACTCAATGATCTTTAAAGTCCCTTCCAACTCAAACCATTCTATGATTATAATTCTATGATCTGCAGTACATTCACCCAGACATGCATCAGATAAGCTTCACAATTTGAATGTCTACCAGCTTATCACAAATACATCTTTTTACATCCATACTCAGATCTTTGCACGTGAAAATAGGAAAAATAAACACACAGATGAAGAAAAACTATCTATATACACATGCAAACAGTTACATGTTGCCAGATATAAATCCAAAGTACATCATTCAGACAAATAATGTGACAGTCATAAATCCTGTTTGCAAATTTTCATCACATTAATAGAATAGAATATTTGTACTTGAGTTGCTTTACTTTTCAATGACTATTAGACTTTCAGTAATGTTACTCTGAGTATGTATGTGGGTGTGAGCACATGGACACTCAGCCACGAACATGTGTCTATACACAGACATGTACTTTTTTATTTTGCTCTTCAGCCTTTTCTTGGGGTTTTTTTAATGCTCACTTACCATTTTCCCCAGCCTGCTTTCTTTTCTCCTCAGCCCACTAAGAACTTCAATTGTATAAGAGACACAATGTGATTTACAGTGCTAAGAGATTTTAAACAATACATTTAATGCCACCAGGGGCCTGGAGCAACATCCTGAAGCAACAAGCTATCTCTCCCTAGGCTTAAAAATTAAGATTCACTGGAGTATGAAAGTCAATGGGAGACTCGGGAAAGGGCAAACGGTCTGGTATGATTACACTATGTCTGAACCAAGCTGGCTCTCCCAACAAAAATGTGTCAAGTAATACAGATAACTCCTAGATATGAATTTCTTCTCTGTGCTTCTGCCAGTGCTATAATTGAAGAATCCTGCCAAAGAGTTTATTCCCAAACCTTGTGTTTTGTATTAAGTAACAGGATTTAATAACAACTGTTTATATTTTTATGGCATCAGAAAAATGTAATAATGACCTATGGAAAAATCCTCTTTCCCAAGCTCAAATTTTAACATATCCTGAAACAAAGAAACTGAACCACAACTTGTTGCTGAATGACAACCAACAAGAAAAGGTCCATCTGTGGCTCCTCCTGTTCTTCTCCAGGACTGTGTATCCAGTCTGTGGCTTCTTCCTTGGTGGTCTTTTTTCCCAGAGCAGTTCACCAGCACACAGAGAACCAGACAAGCCAGCAGTGGTCATTTCTGTATGTTTTGGTCCAGTGTAACAAATCTAAGAGGTCAACCCACATGATTAAAAGCAATTAGAGGTCATATCAATTGAACTCAAAGCTGCAATGGAAGGTTTTGACTGATGAGGAGACACAGCTCCATTTCAGACCTCTGGAAAGTTTACTGTCCCAGATGTCCATCCTACCCCTCCTTCCACAGCTCTGTGAGCTATGCAGCCAATCAGCTCCTAAACCACTGAAGTTTACCATGCACTGTTTGAAAAACAGCTGAAATGGGTGATGATTTACCATAAAATGCTATGCTGTAAATGATGGTGTGTCAGGGCCTGACTGACAAGCAGTATAAATACCTTTGCGGGGACACAGGGCTGGAGGCAGCAGCCTCATCAGACGTCCCAACCAAAGTCATTTTGTCAATCAAAGCCTTCATAGGCAAACTTACAGAACAGGATTTCAGCATATGAAACTTGCTGTTGTTGAGAAATATGACAGAACCTCCAAAATCATGCAGACTTCCTTCAAAATACGGCTAAGTGGGGTGCAAGAGGGATGTATCTGTTGTGCTGACCCCTTTGCAGAGTTTCAGTCTAAGGGGTCTGTCCTGTGCCAGGGAGATCTGGTCAAAGACAACATACTACCCAACAAAACCATCTGAATATCCCTCAGAACCTTTCTGCAAAGGGGTAGAAGTTAAAGCAAGACAATGAAAATAGTTCTTTCCCTCTCTCTCATTGTTTTTCTCTTCACTGGACATATCACTATTGACTCAATTATGTTATAATAGCAACAATAGAAATAATGGGTTGGGGAAAAAAGACATATATTTTTGCAAAAAACCAACTCTATCCTAATTTAGCCACATGTGGTCCAGTGTTAGCTACCAGACCTTGAAAAAGAGGAAAAAAGACATAAACAGGAAGGTTAACAGGGTTCTGGCTGGGTGGGGAAATGAGAAGGCCAAATGTACATTAGTCAAAGAAAGAAAAATAATATCCCAGAAAATGAATAAGAGATAACTATCCTCAGAATAATACTATATAAATACATTTGCTGTAGGTCACATAAAAGATTCATGGCACACACATGTACAGGTCAAATTACCTTTAAATATTAAATTTCTTTCCAGCGAGGAAGAATTTCAGATTTATGCTGTTTTCATAAAGAAAAAGGATGCACCCCATGCATTATTATTTGCTGACAAATGATATCTTCTGGCTTTGCCTACAAAATGCAGGTTACAAACTGTCTTTTCCATGATTAAAAAAAAAAAAAGGAGTGAATCATCATGAAATTCATCTCTTCCCCAAGAAGTTTCTACTGTCTTTTGGCTCATTAAATCAATATTTTCCTATTGTGGATCCATAGAAGTTAGCATTGGAGAACACCTATTAGGTCACTAAAGTACTCCATTTCCCTGCTAATGTAATATTATTTTCCTGCAGCACATTTTGGTCAGTCTGGCTTTTAAAAGATTCAGCAACAAGGTCATGCTGTTCCCTGGAGATGTGATTCCACCCACACCTCAATGTTCAGACATTTTCATATTAACAGGTCTGAGCAGGAATAACAGAGCCACAAAAACTTACAATGAAAATAAGGTCTGAACTCAAAGCGCGGCATGAAGTGGCACAGAGTGGTAAATCTATCCAACAACTGGTAGCAAACTATTTCTACTGAATTTATGGTTCCAGTTTGGCCTTTATCAGTTGAAAACAAATGTGTTATTATCTCTTTGCTCTTTGATGGTCCTTGAGGAATGAGCTGTGACTCTTCCAGATGGAGAGATGTCCAGAGTGTGCAGCCAGCTTCACATGGATGGCCCTGAAAACTGAGCCCAACTCTTGGTTACAGTCAAGCAACTCATCCACTGAAAATATTTCTAAGGGTACGAGCTCATAATAAAAATATCTTCCAAACACATTATAATACCCAACTAAAAATAGTCAGAATGCTTTTAATAATATACAGATAAAGAGTCATACCCAGTGTTAATGGCACTGTGATTCTCTGCCTAATGGAGAAATTGGTTCTCCTTCCAGACTGGCTAAGCCTGGGGAAGCTCAGCTTTTGCTTTCAGTGAGGCTCAGTGACACCAAGACCAGGAGAGACACCAGAAGGTGCTGCCAGGCCTTGGTTCACTTTCAGGATGAAACAGGTGATAAATCTGGAAGATATCAACCCTTTATTTCTCTGGTTCTAAAGGCATGTACTTAGCAGAATAAAACCACCTCTGCTGTTATTTTCTTTATCTAGAGAGTTTAAGAGACTTTTTTACTTTCCACACGGACAGAAAATAATTACATGGACCTATTTGCTAGAGCTCTGAGTCATAGGGCTCTGGTGGATTTTGCAATGGTTAACTCCATCACTCCCCTTTCTCCCTCCAGTAGTTCAAAACAATATTTCTGACTGCAAAGTCAATATTGATTAATCTTCTTTGCTGCCTGTCCAGCAGGGTCTAGGGTCTGGCCAGGCTATGCTATATACCAAAAAATTCCTTCCTGGCAAGGGATTTCATTAAGTCTTTAGCCACTGGTGGTTAAGATAGAACCAGGTTCTATCTTAAAAGGTGGTGGCAAGATCCTCCTCTGGCTCACCACAGTCTTGGTGGCATCATTCTGCTGAAAGCAGTACCAATCCAACTGACATTATTTTCTTAGGATTTCTTTTGATGATGGGATGTCCACCATTTGCAATTAACACTTCTTGAAAGGGATTATTTATGCTGATATAAACCAACAGAAATAATAAATACATTGAAGTATACCACTTCAGCCAGGAATTGTCAGACATGGGAGCTTAAAATTCACAGGCCTCAAGACTTCTTTAGACAAATAAAACTCAGCGGGTGGAGAGATCCATGGAAGGCAAATACAAAATAGGTGTGTTACACACGGGTGTAAATTTGTTTTCCTTTCACCACAAGTGAATGCTTGGGGGAAAGTGTTTGTGCCGTGAGTCCAGCTCTAATTTCAGTAATCCCCACAACTTCTTCTGAGGGCAGGAAAGCCATTCTTTCCATTCACAGCACTGACTTTTTGTTGCCTCCATGCTCCAGCCACTCCTGCAGACCATCTGGCAGAAGTGAACTTGCTAACCTCATTTTCCAAAGTGCACACCTCACCCCCTTGCTCCACCCGCCATCCCTCCGCCTGAGGACACAGACACAGGAGATTTCTTACTCTTCTCTCTTTCTTTTCTTTTCTTCTCTTAGTGGTGAAGCTTTAAGAGGGATAGTGTCTGTCTTTCTTACCATGGCCCCTTGATCTCAGTGTGCTCTCTTTTCCCTTCCTTTACCCCCACCTCTGTCCCTGCCTGCTTTGTGTTTTATCTCTGCCTGTAAAGTTGTGTGATTATGGATAGAGAAGTCACCACACAAACAGGATAGAATTTACCACAATGGCTGTTTTGTTCATATACATTTCACTGTCTGTCTCTTGTCGGAGCATGGCTATCATCTTCTACTAACAATATCCCTGGGTAAATGATAAAGTCAACTCTGGAGTAAAGCTAGACGTTTTATCAGCATGTTCAAACTATCCCCTTACAGCTCTGTACTTGCCAACTGCACATCCTTTTCCTACACAAAGACTCGATGCACATTAAAAAGGCACTTATTGAAGGTGGTGTTTGTTTGCAGAGAGGGTGTGGATCCTGCTCACTATGGCAGTCACCCTCCATGTTTTTTCTCTCATCACCCAGAGAAAACTGGGTGATGCAGTTATGCTCTCTGACAAGTTCTTGGCTCAAGTTTGAGGTTACTTTGCTCCTTGCCAGGTCATTCTTCTTCATTCTTCTGTTGATGCTAACTGATGGATTTCCCCTAAGCTGACGACAGAGTTGATCCAATGCCTCGCTGCAGGAGAAAGTCACTGCAGACACAAGATAAAAGATTGGAAGCTCTGAGATCTCTGTTGGCTGGTATCCTGAAGCCACAAGAAATTGCTAACAGGGGACCCTAACATACTACCCATACATCCAAAGGCAAGAGGATGATATACCTCCAAAATTCTTTCCCGCTCTCAAATTTGGAGATCACAGTAATGTTGTGAAACAACCCCCTAATAAAACAATTGCATTCACATCTTGCCAGGCCTGGATTAGCAGCCATCTCTATTGATATAGTTTGACCTGTAACAAAAAGTATGCTTGTGAATCTAAGATGCTCCTTAAGTTCATTTATTTCTCTCTATAATATCGGCAGCAGTTAAGGTTAGTGGGTTTGGATGCAACACCAATACTTTGCCTGGAAATGCGCTCATGTTTGTTTCTTCAGTGTTGGGGTCTGAGAGGATTTCTCAACTCAGTTCTTTTTTGAGTACAGTATCCCTTTCTCTCCATCCTTTTCCTTGTGTGCCTTTAAAATAAAGAGCCTTTGCAGAGGAACTCCTCTGTGTTCTGAGTTTATATAGCAGTTAGTGCAACAGGACCCTAATCCTGGCCGGATGTTTAAGAGATTAAGAAGAGGAGGAGGATGCCTGTTTATACAGCAGGCTTTCTCTTGTTAGCCAAATAAAGAGAAATTTTCCTATTGGTTTAATTCTTAACTGTTTTGACCTCTCACATTAGGGTTAAATTTGGCCCTTTGTTCTATTGCAAAGTAAGACACTGTGAGAAGAGATGAGCCAACTACTTAATTTAGTTTCATAGGGCTTGGTGCAAAGGTTTGCGTTGCTCACAGTTTCCCACTTCCTACATCCCAAGCTAATTCCACTTCAAGCCCAATGGGAGCTTAGCACCTGAATGAACATAATGCCTCAGAAGTCAAATAAATAAGAAGAAAAGGATGAAAGATTGAATTTAAAGGGAATGAAAAACATTTTTCCTTGTCTGAGGATGTGAACCCTTCCAGTTTTGCCTGAACTTAATATTATTGAGCAGAAAAAGAATGCACTGTAATGATTGCTTATCTCTCTCTTTTCTCTATTTCCCTTCAACAGTGGTTGGGAGTTTTCATTTCCTATGTCATTTATAATATGCTGAGTTTTGTACTTTTGTTTTTGTTTGGCACGTGTGTTGTGAAAAGAAGGCCTGTTACAGATTACACCACTCTTTTTCATCCCAAATGACATTAATGATAAATCCACCATTTCTCCTTAGAGTGCACCATGTTCTGATGAGGGATGGATGAACTGAATAACTCTATATGAACTATAAAGCTCTTTAACACATGGTCACTGATCTCAATCCAGTCTATATCAACAGAGAGGTTAGGCAAAACAATATGTCTAATTTTGAAAGCATACACACAATGAGAAACTTTTCCTAAAATGCTTATTTTATGGTAATCTCAGCAAAAAGACTGTGTCATAAATACAGTCTTTCTATGTCAGGGTTATGGCGCATTGGCAAACATAGGTTGGATGTGCTCAATAGTAAGTGCCCTGCTCTGTTCAGTATCTATGAATGTCCATCTGGAATTGTAGAAATTATCACAATTTTCCTTTTTTTTAAAATTCCTGGTCCTAATCCAATTCCCATCAATGTCCTATTAACCCCTTGCTGTGGCAGTGACCAGGATGTTGAACTTGCCCCAAACTTGTCCCAGTGAAAAATTTTATTCTTCATTTTACATTTTATTCTCAAGCCAAACGAGCTCTTGTCTAAAATCCTGCAATTTGCAACAGTAACATTTATAAGAACCTTTTCTACTGCATCATCTTTTTAACACATATAACAAATACTGTACCATAATTGGCTGTCTGTCAGGTCATTCCTCCTGAGCACATGAGAAAATTTTAGATTTAACATCCACACAGAAGTGTTTCCATCAAAGCAACATGAAAGGTTTCTGCAATGTTAGATGCTGTTCTGACTCTGCCTTGCCTAACAAGTGGCTTTAAGACCACTAAGCAGCTGAACACATCTGGCTTCAGTCACCTAAGCCTACAGGTCACTGGATTGCTCTTTCTGTTGTCTTTTGCCATAAGGATTTTTCCCAACCAGATCGAAAGCTTTTAAGTAGCTGTATGTTTGTGCCAAACACTAATTGAATGAACGGGAAAGATGTGAGCCAGATGCAACAGGCTAAATTCCCTCTAGAAGTAAATGGAGTTGCTTCAGATTTAAACCAATGAATCTCTGATGAGGATCTGTCCTGGACATTCAGTTCCAAGAAAAAAGAAGACATACTGAAAAACTGATACATCCTTGTCTGAAGTTAAAGAAGGAGCAGAAGAGTCTAAGAAAAATATGATATACAGATCAATCAACTTTTGATTAAAGATACCTATTTGCTATTACAAGCAGCGCTTTGTATTCCTCAGCTCTGTTAATGAGTGGAGGATTTTGCAGAAGTGGATTTATGGATTTTGTTGGAAATACTTTGCTTCGGTGTCTTTTATCTGATTATTTTTTATATCAGCAGACTGACAATTTTGCCCCAACATAGCACCTTCTGAAATCATGTTTATTGGTTATCTTCCTCACTGTCAGCAGGTACGTGGATCACTTCTTTAAGATACATTTCATTGGAAGGCAGCACTCAGAAACAGTAGTGGCTCAGTGGCAGAAACAAGCAAAAAAATGTGGACTTGAAATACTGGAGAGATTTCACCAACATTATGATCAAAGTTAAATCTGCAAAGAAATAATCCCCACAGTGGTTGTTATTGTCCTATGGTGTTCCCAAATTAAAGGAGGAGCCCATTTGAATACATAACATCATTTTGTCAATAAAAGTATAAAAAGTACATGGTTTTGAGCAGGAAGATTTCCTGTACTTAGGAAGCACTACTATTTTATGTTTCTTTTCCTCTTTCAAAGCAGTTTTAACATGAACTGAGATTTCAAACTAAACTTTTATTATGAGTCAAAACAAAATATTTCATCTGTGTAACATCAGAGTATTCATTCCACAATGATCTTATACACTTGAGAGAATTGCACAATAAATACTGACTTTACTTTCATAAAAGTCACTTGAAATGAAAAAAAAATCTATGTTTCAGTATAGACACCATATTTCAACATTACTGAAGTACTTTATTGTATTGTTTTACAAAATCAAAAGTCATTAAAAAGGACACTTTTCTCTAAGATAGGTGATTATCTTAAAAGCTGTATTTTGACCCTTCAAAATTGTTCAACAACATTTCTAGCTGGCTTGAAATCAGATTTTCTCCTTTTGAGAAAATTGGAAGTGGAGGCTCTGAGTAAAAACCTGACCACCCATGAGACATTTGCTGTTTACTTCAATACAGCCCAGATTTCCCCCATGGAATTCAACAGCGTCATGAAATTTAGAAGTACTGGCTCCACACTATTCAATGGCAGCAAGAGATTAAAGAGGAGTTACACAGGATGGTGATAGTAGGATGTAATGTATATGGTTCAGATTTAGTACATATCACAGAATAGGCCACAGAGGTGAAAGGGGAGCTGGGCAGGAATTCCAGCTGAACTAGCTCACTTGTCCCTAATCCCTGCTATCTGATGAACTGCCCTTGGCAAGGACCACAGTAGTACAAAAGTTATGCCAGTGTTCAAGTGTCAAAGGTGATAGAAAGCTAAAAATCACTTTGCATCAGATGGCTGTAATAGATTTCCAAAGTTTGTCCTGGATCAGTTTCCCCAGCCATTGAAGAAACAAAAGTAGAGCTCCCCTTCCATGCATATCAACACTAATTCCTGTATATCATTTCTGAAAGGCTTCAGCTCCGAGACTCGTTTTGTCCATCAACTTGGCTCAGAGGTGTGTCAACAAGGGAATATGAAGAGACCAGACTTAAAAACACTGTCTGGATTGAAAATGAAAGGGAGGGAGGGAGGAAGAGAGAGGCCAGGGGTGGGGGTGTTTCACAAAAGTGCGCGCACGCACGCACACACACGCGCGCACACACACACAAAGACAAAAGGAAATTCTTTTACATTTTTGAGAGTAAACTAGATTTCTCTGGTCTGACAGATGAGCATAACTAGGTCTACCTACAGACTTTGATAAGCACTTAAACATAAACAAAAAGAATCAATTTGCATTTTCCTTTCTGTTGCCAAATGTAATGCATCATTTTACAATTGCCATTAAGGATTATGCTATCCTAACACAGTGCCTTGCACAGTTTGTGCCCATCGTTTGTTTTCTACCCTGGCAGAACATCTCAGGCTGCTGGCAGTTGTGCACTGATGTTGTCTTTGTCCTGTTTTAATTTTCTGTAATGTGCTTATTCCAAAAATGTTTGTTTTTTTTTTTTTATCCTGAAAACTTTCTTCTGTGAAAGCATGCCACTCATCACCTCTTCATGCACTTATTTAAGTGCTGATGGTATCATCTCCCATGCACATATTCACTCCAGTTCTGGGGTGACCAGGCTTATAAAACTACTCTTTACCTTATTGGAGTGTAACCTGGACAGTATCTTGGAGTCCACTTATTCCATAATCAACATTTAAATTAGCAAATTCTTTTCTGATCTATGCCCTCCCTCCCCTCTTCTTCCTTTTTCTCATTTTTTGTACAATTCCAGGGACAGGGAAACAAGCTACAAGCACTCATTGAGCAAACAGCTGTGGACTAGAGGAGATCAGAAGTGCAGTCTGGAAACCATGTGTGCTTCTCATGTTACAATAATTGGGAAAGGATGATCAATGGCAGGTATGGAAACACAAAAGTTATAGGTGTGCTGAAAAGAGTTTATCCAAATCCTGCTCAGAATAATAGATCCACTCTGAAATCTATTGATCCCTGCAGAGCTGGTTTGCAGCCTAGAGGGCACAAAGAGCAGCATGTGAAACTGCTCAAGTGCTGACAGAATCCTCTCCCCTCCAAAATATATTTATATAGAACATAATGTAAACGTCAATTAAAAAGATTGTGTTTAGCCACCACATTTTTGTTTTCCTCTCAACCTGTGATGTAATCTGTTCAGCTGTTAGCTCTTCCCTGCATTAGGGACCTATGTATCATCCCAGCCATCAATGTGTCTCCAAGCATTGTGCTCCCTGTGAATTACCTGAGCCAGGCAATTTTATAAATTTTTGCTCCTCTACTCAACAAAGTCTTGCTGCCTCACAATGCCATGGGACAGTTTAATGTGTGAATCACTAGACCGATGTCCACAAATTAAAATCACATGTCAGCATGCAAAGCATTCAGCCGTCTCCACATTTTGAATGGAAATAGCCTTCTTTATGTCACAGCTTTTTTTATTCATTTGGAGCAGCAAAGACTTTGACTTGCTGTCTCCACAATAAATTATCCTAAACCAGTCTAAGCTATGTGGTCCACATATCTCTTAATATTCTTAAGGTGGCTTAAGTGAAAGCACTTTTGGTTTTAAGTTGCATGCTTACACCATGGCCATGTTCCAGGGTTCATCAGGTGGGCTGTGGAACAATCCTGACAAACATTCCCCATCTCAAAGCTGAAATTAGCAGCACTGTGGATACTTTACCATTGTTATTATCTTGTTAGAGCATTATGCTGAATTGGAGGTATATCTGCTAAAAAAATTCTCATTTTCCACTCAGTCATTGACCTCCCTGTTGAGAACACACACATGCACTCATAAAACCAAATTAAATTATTAAAATACATCTGGACTAAGAACTTGGATTAAGACTGATGACCAGGCTTTCACAGGCTCCCCAGCTAAATTTGGCAGTACACTCCAATCACAACTGGCCAAAGTTGGCTTCACTCCAATGCTCAAAGCTTTTATTCCTTAAGATGAGGTTTTTTAGCAGTGAGTTCTCCACCTGTTCTCATACTAAGAGGAAAACGTATTAAAAGTGGATCTTTGATTTCCCATTCTCTTAATGTGAAACAATTGTCTTCATAGTAAATGATCTCCTAAGAAGAGGATAGGGAAAGAAAGGGACAGTGTCAGTGTTTACCCTCATTATCAGACTCAGAAATTCCTCTTTTCATGTAACCATCATGTGTGACTGCTCTGATCAGTGTAAATATTTCTACACCACTTTAGCCATGGACTGTAATAGCTTCTACACTGAGGTCAGGACAGACCCCATCGTGGGAATAGGTCACTCCCTGCTCCAGATTGGCCAGAATGACCCTGGAAATTAGTTAACAACAACAAAATAATTATGCCTTACAGGAAATTAATGTATGCTGGTTTTCTTTCCCTTTTTCCTTTCCCTTTATCATTTATTTACAGCCATCCTTTCATTATAAACAAGGTCATCCTAAAATTACAAAGATACCGTTAAACATATGCTTTGGGCATTTAGTGCTAACCCTGTACAGTCAGTCTTTTTACAGGGAAGCCCCAAAATTAAAAAGGATTTTTTTCAAGTCCAGAGGCCGTCCCAAAGTATTTCCACAGAGCAAAAAGCCTGCTCTGGTGAATGAACACCCTGTTATAGTGAGCAATCATTTGGCAGCATAGGTTATTTTAATGGACACATCACTTTAAACGAAGCTTTCACCATCTGTTCTGCCCTCTAATTACAGATGCAAAAAGAACATAATTCACAATTGCATCATAAAAAAGTAAGATATAAGTGATTTAAATGCATGTGTATGTTCTTTATTCAATGCAGCATGCAGCTGTTATGTTGTTTTCATGTTTCAGACACAAATCAGGATGAAAATGGCTCTCCTTTGATAGAGTGAATTCCCTCACACAGGACATTTTGTGTTCAGCAAGCAAGAATTTGCTAAGGGCAAAATCCCTACTTTTTCACATAAAAACCAAGCCCGGACTCTGTGAAAGGAAGATGGAATTTATATCCCTCAGCCAGTGGATGCACAGGGCTGTGAGACAGCCTGTTCACAGCTACTCCCCTGGAGTACTGACAGCAAGAGCAGCGAGCGATGCTCCATGAGGCTAATCCAGAGGACAGCCAAGTCCTGGAGGGGTTAATCCATTGCTATCTGAGGGTCAGAATGCACACATAGAACTTTTTCTTTTTTTTTATTTTCTTTTTTTTTTTTTTTTTAATTCCTTTGCAGCAGCATCTTTCTTCCCGCATCATTGTGCCTGCTTCCCAGTTTGGATTATTTTAATTCCCTGGAGAACACAACCTTGTGTATGACCTATAACCCAACATTTCAGCCCTTTTGAGCACCTTGCTGTAGGGTAGGAGTCATGGCAAGGCCCTTCCTCCAGCCCATTGCACCAGGCTGGGTTTCAGCCTAATAGAAGATTTCACAGTAGCTGCACAGTATATAGCTCAAAAAGAGAAATTGGACAGTTCCTGCTGAGTAGGAATTCATCCATCAGCAGCAGCAAAAGGCAGGAATACGCAAGCAAATAATCCATTCTTAAACTTAAATGATGCCATAAAATGGAAGAAATGACAATTATTCTCAAGTGAGTCAAGATAGTTAAAGTGCAACCTTTTATTGGACTAACAAATGGGTTAGAAATGAAGCACACAAGCTTTCAGTATGAAAATGTATTTTCTTCAGGTGTTGGCAGCTTTTAAATTGAGCTATGGTCCAATCCAACCTTTTCTCAAGGATCAATATGACTCCAGACATTTTATTCTTTCTTCCCTTTTTTTAGCCTTTTTGATCCAATAAATTTTCTTTAAAGATGGCTGTTATTTTTTATCTACTTAGAAAAAAATCAAGTTTCAAATGAACAATATTTTATTTTTTCACAAGCCCATAAAATTAGGATATTTTTGCTTTGTAGCTTCAACTGGAAAGCTAGTTTTAACAGAATGTTATTCTCTGTGTAGTACTTCTTAAAATAAATTTTTAAAAAATTCTCATTTCAATTTGGAGATGCTTCTTTTAGAGCTCTGCTTCTCTTGATACAACAAGTTAATAACATCTTGATTTAGCTACAAATTTAAATAAGCATCTAACTTTAAGCACAGAGCAGCCTTGGATTATTTCAGGAAAACTACTCTGTGCTTAAAGTTAGAAGCCTGTTTAAATGTGTATTGTCAACACACATTACCATCTCAGCTCAGTTGACTTCAGAAGATGCTTCCAACTCCCTTTCATTGCTGTGGAGAATGAACTGAAAGCCAGAAGACCCTAATGCTTCTATGGCTTCTCTTTCTAGACTGAGGAGTCAGTGGTGCTGCCAGGGTCAGGATTTATTAGATGACAGAGGCTATTGTATAAGGTGAATGTGAAGAATATTTTTGTTTCACCATCTGTAAAACAGGGATACAAATGTTATCACCTTTCTTTGAAATGTCCTGAACTCTGCAAATTTTAAAGAAATTCCACATGAAGCCATCAAAAGTATCTTTTTATAGGTAAGATGGATGAAAAAAATGAAATTGCAAAATTCCCATGAGCTGTTTTTCTCTTTCCCTTTGCAGTCAGTTTATGAGGTAGTCAAAATATTTCATTGTTCAAAATTCTCATCAGAAGTAATTTGCTTTTTTTTTTTGCTTTTTTTTTATCCCCCAAATATTTTCTATTCCTCATGTGTGTGTTGCAGATGTCAGCTCTGAGAGAACTCACATGTGGTGGGGATCTGGCTGCAGTGAAGGACAAGACACTCCCAGCTATCCTGCACAAGGCGTTGGACCACTCTCCCCATATGTCATAGTGTTACAATCAGTATAGTCAATTCCATTTGATAGCTGAGCATATAATATGAAGTAAAAGAAAATTGGTTAGGTATGTTGGACCTCAGACAGTTAAGACTTAAATGTAAGTCAGAAAACTTCAAAATCAATGAGACTTTTTACAAGGCAACAATTCAGGGAAAGAGTTCACAGTGCCAAGACAGCTGTGTAGTGGGAAGAATCCTAGCTGCTTCTTTGGAATAAAGCATATACTGGAAATAATGCAATCAAGCAACTCCTTAAAATGAAAAATTACAGTAAAATATCCTTAAAATAACAGAAGGTTTTGCCAGCAGTTCCAGGCTTGATATTGGTAGTGTGCAAGATGCTGCATTTCTTCTGAGTAAGCTATTACTGTCAATTCCCAAGAAAAAAGTATTGACCAGGGTTGGACTTTCCCAGTGTCATAATGTTCAGCCAACATAAACAGTTCTGATCGAGTCATTATTTGTCTCATTTCCAAGACAGTTTTCCAACGTATGCTAATTTGTTTGGAGAAAAGAATTGCATGGAGGAGGATGCCTATTTAAGCTCAGTATCAATGATTTTCCCCAGGCAAACAGAATAAAAATCTTGATAGCAGAAACTTGCAATGTTTTAAATAGCTCCTATAGACAGACTGGCTCTGGAAGGGGTATCAAAAGGCTGTTTTTTGGGCTGAAACGAGTTGGTTTTGACCTAGGTTTGGGATCACAGCAGGGAGTGGGAGAAAGGAGACACATCTTCATGTTCTTCAGTCTGCTTGTTCATTCTTGGGGGAATCTGTCACACCCCTAGGGATGCTCTGATCCCAGCCAGCTGGAACAGTCTTACGACAAGCCCTGCCAGCCCCGACTGTGAGAATGTCCTGAGCCTTTTTCAGCCATGCTTTCAACCCTCCACTTTTCACAGGGCAAGGAAAAGGTGGCACAGACCCAGCTCTGCTAGTTTTATATTGCACAAAGACACCTCTGTGAGAGGACTCTTGTTTTGGCTGCTTGGGACCGTTTTACTCTGCTTGAAGGAGGGATCTGCCCAAGTTCTTCAATTTTGCTACTGAACATTTCTTAAACTATTGAAAAATAACACAATAATAGTATTTGGAGATCAGGGAGAGAAGAAGGGGGAAAGCAAATAAACCCTTATTATCCTGGTTATGAATTAGAGCTGAGGATCTCTCTGCACATAAGGCAGCACATCCCCACAGGGGCTGCAGAGACAAGTTAGGTGAGGATGAAGGGAAGATCATATCACCAACTTTCTGTACATGCTTCTGTGCAGATCAGATAATGCTGTCATGCTAAAGGATTACCACTTCCAAGGGGCTGACTCCAGGCTGTATGGGGGAGCCTGCAGTGAAGCAGGGATCTCTACACCCCCACCCAATGTGACTGAAGGGAAAGAGGTGTGTTAAGGCCCCTAAACGATTCAACGCCTCCCCCACCTCACAGACATAATCTTTTCGCTGCTCTAATTCCAGCACCTACTTGGCCCTCAGCCCAGTGAGAGGTTCCACCTCTTTCCAGACCTCAGACACGCATTTACATACACTGCAATGTGTCTGTGTACATTAGATGATTTGCTGTATAATTTTAGTGCCTTTTCTTTCAGTGAGGTCATGGAAGTATGGGCACTCTGGGAAAAAAAAATGAAATGCTAAGTATAAGGAGATGGAATCAGATTTTTAAAGATACTTACATAGGTGCCAGCTGGTTTTCTAAAGCTTTAGCTTTAGCCCCTAATTTCAGCTGACTTCAAACAGCTTTGAAAATCAGACTTTAGTAGCCTGAGTTGATTTTGCTGACTGTGAAATAAATCTCAATTGATTTCTGGAAGTGTGAGTGAGCAAAGAACACACTCAGCAGCCTTTGACTTCAGATGATGCTCAGTGCCCCAGAAATTAGGTCACTCAGTGCTCAGGAGGATCACTGAAAAATGCAGGCGGAGAAAGAAGTGGGTAGTGTTTGCTGGGGTGACTTGGGAAAGCAAGTTAGTCCCTGGCCAAATTGGCCAGGACTGTTCCCAGGGGACAGGTTCTGCCCCATTGTAGTCAATTGGACTTTGTCATTAACTCCTTGGGGTTAGCAGTTTTGCCCAGGACTCTTTTTGCTGCCAAAGAGTTGTCAAATCCACTGGGCACTTTTCTTTCCTTTCCATTGAAATGCATAACACAGTGATGGGGTACCCAGTTACAACATTTGCAGAGGACAAAGCTGAGGCCAAAAAAGCCTCTTTTCCTGCCTGTCCCTCATATCTTACAGAACTGAATTTATTTTTTCAAATACATGATTTCTCATCTTTTGTTTAGTTTCCAAGTCCTAAGGGCTGATAGAACTCAAAACAGCCTGAGAGAACTTGCCTGTCTTTATTTTCTTATATTTGCAGTCAACTTATTAAACAGACACAAACCCCACTCTTTAAGCACACAAAGGCAGCCTTTCAAGTCAGTCCAAGATCACAGGTCAACGAAAAGCCAAGAAACAAACTCAGCTAGGCACCAAGGCCTGAAAAACTAAAAAATATTTTTAGCTCAGAAAATGGAAGAAATAATTGTCAGGAGGGACCTTTTCTTGAAGCTTTCTTCCCACATACCTCTGTACAAAAAACAGCTACAGGTGCTCCTCTGCTTTTGACTTTTTGCACTGGGGAGATGCCTAGGTCAGATTGAACCAGTCTGAATTAAACACCAAAAGAAATCTAGCAGAGATCATAGGCCAGATTATTTTGTTTCTCCACAGCCCTCATGTCCCAGGTCTAACATTTATTTTTCTTCCAAGTATAGAATTCCCCTTAATACATTTTTAATTAGCTCATTCATCCTCTGTGGTGTCGTTACCACCAGTCCACCGCAGAGAAGGAAAGGGAAGGGTCAAGCTGGACAAATACGAATGACTGGGGATGTTCTGCTCATTGTTGAATGAATGAATCACTGTACAGGAGGACACAAACACATCCAAAAGGGCATTCCACAGCCAGTGAGCATAATACCAGACAGGGAATATCTTAAACAGTTGAACTTGGCTATGGCCTACCAAGTTCAGTTGTGAACAGAAGTCCCCCCCATTCCTAAATTTCCTCCATCGCCATCTGCATTGGAAAATGCACTACTATTTCAACCCTGTCTCCAACATATATTTTGATTCTATCTACTTTTCCAGGTGGAATACTCATAGTTCTGGTTATAAGACACTGAAGGAACTAATGAATACCATTTTGCAAGGTATTCGCTTGCAAACACATTCTCTCAAGATTTTCTCCAGGAAATTGCCACAGAAAATTCAACACTTCTTCCCAGTGTAGATCTTGTGGGAGTATTTAATTTTTTTAAGAGGTGCAGGGGTTTTAATTCATACATTTTTCAGTTTCTCTCCAAGCTTTTCAGGCCATTTCCAGCTTTCCCACGAGAAAGAGAAGAAAGCCACCATAACAAAGAGGGAGAAAATTACAGCCCACCTCGTTGCTGGGGAAGAGGTACCAGGGCTTGGGTTTCATCTCTCCTCCCTTTGCCCTCTACTACCTCTAGCCTGTCCCCACCCCCAAGGGAAGGAAGGTGGTTCTAGCTGCTTGAGGTAATAAAATAAGGCCTGGGAGGAAATGTTGTCTTTTGGGAAAAGGCAAAATTGTGTGACTGCATTAAAGTCAACACTATTTATCTTCACCTCTTGTCCTACAGGATGACAAAGGGACACAACTGTTAGACCCAACCCCTCTGTGCAGCTGTAATGCAAAGAGGGCAGGGACTGGTACTTTCAAGTGTCAGACCTTTTGTGCCCAACTACTAGTTTATGAGGCTGATGTCAAGCATCTCACTCAATGAAGTCTTTGTCCTAGGTGTATAGGGCAGGACAGTGGAAAAACTACCCTGTCTTATATCCCAGGCTCATCCATCTTCTGCTCACCCGGTTGCTCCATTTTTATTTTTTTTTAGCCTACCCATTGCATTGCTAGTAAGGATTCCCCCCTCCCGGGTTAATGTACTGGAAAATTGCTCTGCATGTTTATGTGGGGGTCCCTTCCAACTGAAAGAGAAAAGGAAAGAGGAAAAAAGACTATTTGGAAAGAAGAATATTTTTCCCACTGAACTCACAGGGCAGACCCCAGCTTGTGGGTTCTGACCCTGATTAAGAGAATTTCAATGACCTGCTAGGAGGCTTATTGTGAAGTTTGGCAGAATGCACTTCCGAATGAAATTTTTTATTATTTATAATCACAAAGGTGGATTTGAATGGTCTACATTCCTCTTCTTCACCAGTCTACTCACTTCGAGACCCCCAACTTTAAACTACCACAGATCACCTAGATCCAGTTTGCTACAGGTCTCCTCCAGCTCCTGGACCTTAGCTAGATTCTCTGTTTTGAACCAGTCCTGTTGTGTTTTCTTGTTGTTTTTTTTTTTTTTTCCTTTTATACATTTAAAACTGGGTTGCACAATACAAATTTAGCTGTTGTTGACTTTTGACCCAAAGATAAGGCAACACAAGTGAGAGCACGATATGAGATAACTTGTAGCTGCTGCTGGATAAAAATAGCCAAAATATATGCCTACAAACAAAAAGTTTCCAGGGTTGTGGCTCTTTTTAGCTGAAATTAAACTTCACGTGGTCTCTGGGGTTTGAGCTAAGGCTAACTTTGGACAGAAGTGAAATACCACAAATGTCACAGTGTCCGTAAACAAGCTAAAAATCCACAGTCCTATTTTCCCAGGTCCAGAAGAGCAGCCACTTGCTGTATGTTCGCAGATACGGTCATGGATTGAAGCTCATAAGTGATTGGGATAAGGTCGGGTACTAAAAGGAACTTCTTAAAGCATTGAAAATGCTCCATGCCCAATGTTAGTGCTCAGGTGTTTTTCTGTTCCTTTTACATGGGGTAGTATTTTTTGTCCCTTGCTCAATTTGATAAACGAAAGAATGAAATCTCTCATCTAAGTCTGCCTCTCCAAAGCTCTGGTACTGGGAAAAATATCCACGACTGCTTATTCACCCTTATTTCAGCAACACTGTGTCCTGCTACCTAAGAACCAAACTCCTTCTAGTTAGTAGGAAAAAAAAAAAAAAAGAGGAGACATTGGTAAGTAAAAGGTCTTTAGAAGACCTTTCTCTGGTTTCTCTGGTTGGAAGATGATCTTTCCATTTCTGGGATTATAATTCATCAAATGATGTCATTTCTAGTTATTGATTCTCAAAAAATAAATTCAAATACATCTGTGAGGGGGGACTAATTCTTCCTGTGTATTACAATAAGTAATTTCCATGCATGGGGTTTTCTTCATCACAAAATCTACCACAGAAGCTAGAGTGAGGTCCCTTTCTGTAAGCCTCTGGTTACATCTTGGCATTTGTTCTTTCATTACTAAATATAGTTGCAGACAGGGACCAGGTGCTTGTTCCAGAGGTTTATGACTGACAACGTGCCCAGACCAGGGAGTGGACTGAGTCTCATCTCCCAGAGCAAGGGTTTCCACCCTTCCTACTCTCTCTTTTAGGAGTCAAGTGACGTAAAACACCTTGTGACCTCAAGTCCTGGCCAAACCATTGGCATGGTTGACCTGTTTATTTGGGTAGAGCCAAAAAAATTTTGGCAAAACTGACAAACCAGGCTCAGATAAGGGGAAACCTTCAAGTCAAACACAAACATTAATATGAACACCCCATATCTCCTGGTTTGTTCCCTTCCATAGGCAAAGGTCAGGAGCATTTGGTCCCCACAGACCCTTAACAAGCAGATGTTACTGTAACATGCCCAGGGAATCAAGCATAAATATGACCCCTGACCCCAGTTGTCAGCTGATCCGCTGAGACTCTTAGAAATATACTCTTAACTTTTATAAATTCCCACTTTTTCCCACCGTCCCACTCTATTCTTTCCCTCCCCTCTCCCTTGTGTCTCCCAGACCCGTAGCTGCTGAGCGTCGCTTGCACAGTTGCTCGCGGCCTGACCCCTCTCTTCACCCAGGTCAAAGGCCCGAGACCCAGGGCAAGGCTCTTTTCTTGCCAAAGGCCAGCTGATGAATCATTCCCAACTTGAAGGGAACAGAGGAGAGGGGAGGAGTTTGTCTCTCAAAAGGCCCTCAAACAACTGTGGCCTATATATCAGCATTTACACTATTCTGACACTCTCAAAAATTCACTTTCCTTTCTGGGAATGGCAACAAAAAGTGAGGGGGGAAGGGGTGAAGGAGCTGAGAGGCGCTCCCTGGACAGCCTGGGGAAATGCCAGAGCCTGGTCCTGGTGGCAGAAAAGAGGGTCTCCTTTTGTCTAAAGGGGTTACTAACTTGAGCATCCTTCTTTTCAGAAACTGCTCCTGTTAATAGGAAAAAGTGGGAGGAAGGAAAAGGGTGTTTCCAAGGAAAGTTTGGACAAGCTGCACCAGGCAGACTAGGTCCTGTCAGATGGAGCAGCTTTGTCCAGTGGTGGGAGCTGTCAGTGTTTCTCAGTGCTCAGGGAAAAGTCCCTTCTCCTTCCACGGAACCCCATGTGGGGTTCAATTTTTTGCCTGTAACATCCAACCTCTCCCCCTGCCACATGATCCACTGCAGACCTTCAGAGCTCATCTGCACAAAAAACTCTCAGTTCTGGACTGTGTCACACCATCTACCACGGAGGGACTCTCATTCTAAATGAGCTGCAGGGATCACGAAAACCAAATCCAGACACCTTCCAGTGTTGCCTTAGGTTTTAACCCCTCTATTTTTCAGATTCTGTATTGCCTGGTGTGTATGCTTTATAGCTCGTTAGTTGCCGTTCTCTATAGACATAACATTGCCTCTCTGGACTCACCCTTCAAGGACAGGCCCAAGCTTCTAAAGTGGGGGGGAGGGAGCGAGCTAGGGGGAGATTGCAAAGTTTTAATTGGTGGATTTATGCTGATATGCAAATGGACCAAACCTATAAAGGTGTGGAGAACTCATGACTCGTCGCCCATTTTGGGCATTGCCCCAAGGAGGGGGCTTTGTCTGCCCTAAATGTACCTTTGAAGGCTTTTGGAATAAATACCCACCTTTATTGCCTTACTCCTGATCGGCCTCAGTTTTTGGACTAGCCTTTTTAGGTAACACCAGCTCCACCAAGACATTGCTTGGGTTTTCCAGTGTATCCACCTCGGCATGTGTGACTCAGGCCCACAAGCATCTGGACACTGCAGGCCAAGGGATGCAGAACGCGCCTGAGATGATGTTTATTTTTATTTGATTCCCTTCACCTTTGTAAAATCACAGAGACTTTTTTGGCCTCAGACCAGGCTTTGATTTGAAGTGGGGATTTCCCTGTGTGGTTCACATTCCCTCTCTGGACAATGTTAAACTGTAACTGCAGGGGATGACTTTTACCCCTGGCTAACAGGATGCTTGGGCAGATGTTGCTCTGGGCTGCAGCAAAACACGTGTTTCCACAGCACCTCCTTGATGGCTGCCTTTCCAGCTGGCCTGTTTCTCACTCCCATGCACTTATTTGGTTCTGACAAAACATGAAATAACATGGGTTCTTTATTAACACCAAAAAGATTTAAACTGTTAGTTCCTCTTTGCCAAAACCTGGTCCTGGTCTGAAGAGAGGGAATGGGAATCTCACTCCTTCCAGTGCAGTTTAGGATTTTGCTGAACCTCATTATCTATTTTTTACCTTAAATATATACCTCTTTTTGTGTGCAGCTGTTCTTTTAGAAGTATTTTAGTGTGCAAAATGATCACTTTCATAGTTTAGAAATATTAAACTATCACATAGAGCATTATCCAGGTCTCTTTCCCAAGAATTATGGCTGTATATAAGTGTGTCAATAAAAAGTTTCTAACATTCTCCACCACACATTTGATTGCCTTCTGACTGAGTTATGGACATGGTGTTATCTTGGATGGTACTTTACTCTCTGAAGTAAAATCCTCTATTTGTTTTTGGTCTCCATGTTCAGGTGGATGTCATTACAACTTTCCAATTCTTCAGGGTAGAATCTGCATTTTAACCCATCCTCTGAACTGGTTTATTTGGTTTTTCTGGCTTACTTGGTATCAGTGGCAATATGGGGCTTCATAACAATAAGCCACTGGTTCCTATATATCTGTCACAATCATTTTAAGATAGAAGAACAAGAATTCTTACTCATGTGACAGAGGGCTTGCCTACTTTGTTGGGTTTTTTTTTTTAATTTATATACATTTGTATTAGGGTAGGAGGTTCAAGAATGGATGTGACCTACATGCCTCAGAAAGAGAAAGAAGTTAAAAATTTAAAAATACACATCAGTGTATTTAAAAATACACATCAGCTGGGTGATGTATTCTATAAATCAGTCTTGATTTAATAGTCTATCTAGTGTGGACAAGTAAGAAACATGGGTTTGTTCATGCAAAGACATTGCATTCTGGTTCCAGAAAAGTCAGTGAGAATTTTGCCATTAACTTTAAATGGAACTAAGACTTCACCTCAAAGCTTTTAATCAGAAACAGTGAGCTAGCATGTTCAAACAATGCCCTCCGATCCTAGTCAAGGCACAGTCTAAGACTCTGACAGGAAAGAAGGCCCTTATTCAAAGGCTTTTCATGCAATCTCCTGGTTACAGAGAGATGGCTGCAAGCTCCAGTTTTGACCTCCTGGGCTGCTGGTCATTCACAGTGTTTTCCCTCAGCAATACTAAGCCCTTTGGTTTATCCTGCAGTGGAGTTACAATTAAAGTGCACATCTGCATGAACCATAAGCTCAGCTACTGTCATTATTTCTCCTTGGGACATAAAAAAATCTGTTCTCTGCACCACCTTACTACTTGTGCAAAACTCAGCAATTAATTTCTTCTCTCTGCTTCAAAGGTTACACTTACTGCGGGTGTCTCCACAAGTACACTTATCTTTACCTGGTCTCTCTTGATAGACTAGCCCTGATGGTTATCATTGAGATGACCCTATTTTGTCCAGATAAACGCCTATGCTTCTCTGTAAACCATCTAATAAGAATCTCATCACCATGTACTAGATCAGCAAATGATTTAAACTTCAAATCTTCACCATTTATTGTAAATAAAGAAATAAAACAAGCATTTAGTGGAACACAGTAAGTAGTCTAGGGGAATATTTGGTCTCAGCATAGTTAAAAATAATTTGTATGCATAAACACCAGAAAGAGAATGGAAATGTAGGAGTTCAGTGTACTGGAGGTTATTTTCTGGTACTCTGACTGAAATCTTAGTGGAAAGGAATTTTCCCAAGTCTCATTATCCCTACAGGGATTTTTATCACTTTATAAAATCTTCAGATGGTCCAGTAGCGTTTGTTGTCCTGGGACTGGTTCAGTCTGTGCTGGGTCCAGCCCATGATGTAATGCAGAAACTGTGCATACAGCCCTAATGGAGGGAGAATCCACAAAAGCACCCACAACATTTCCATGCACATAACTCACAATTTAGATCAAGATGGGAAATGTTTTTTCCATTCCATGTGTAAATATGACATTTTAAAAGTACTTTTCTATCTCAAATCAAGATGAAAAGATTAAATAGCCATTATTTTTAAACACACCAAAATTCCACACATTCACCAAGAAAAAGAGGACTTAATTTCTTCTCTAGTCCTGTATTTCCTTTCACATGAGTTTTCCTTAAGTTAACTTACATTGTAAACAAAACAACAAGTTCATCCTGGTCAACGGAAGAATTTTTTAGAAACTGTTGAAGTACAGCAGTTTACCAGTTTCTTCAACCCCTTCTTTGCACAATTTGGGATCCCGGAGAAAGAGCACTGTTTACTGGGAGAGGATTTGCTGACAAATCTTGTCTGATGATAAACCTCATTTGCCTCCACCACAGTTACAATATTTAGGTTCAGAAATACTTCTGAGTACTTTTGCTGCTATATGCAAATCTCTGTGCACATGTATGAACCTGTGGGGAACTCGTGAAAGAATGGGTACAGTTGTTCTGGGTGGCTCCCCTGTGGCATGGCACAAGGCAGAATGACAGTGAGTTGTGGTGAAAATGACATTTGTGAGCGCGGTCTGATTGTACAGATCTGCTCCTTCAGACAATGTGGTGTAAGGCACAACTTAGAGAATTGTCTCCCAGTCAGTGGACAGAGAGAGTGCAACAGATCCCCTACATATAATGATTTAAAACAACTGAGATCCAGATCCTGTGGGCTCTCTCCACATCAAAAGTAAGTCTTTGGAAATCAAATTCTTCCTATCAATGTAATTTCTTACCAAAACATGGTTTAAAACTTGTTTCCTGCTTTTTTCTCTCAGTCACTTTTTGCAACACAATCCCTAAGGTCTGATTTATTTATTTTGCCCAAATCTCATGCCTAATCCACTTTTATTAACTGAAAAACCATTAAATCAGATTGAACAAAGCTGCTAAGGAATGACAACTTTTTTTCCCTACAGATTAAATAACACTTGTGGGAAAATAAAAGCTGCATGTATTTCAAGTTACCAAATTTTTGCAGACTTCTGGAGTTTTCTCCCATCGACGTTTACTTACTCTCTTTTAGATTTCTAACCTCGGTTACTAACATGCTACACAAATAGCAGAGGTCAAGGCTGAGGGCAAAAGCCTAACAGGTGAAAGGTTGAATAACTTGAAAGTCAGAAAGTGCAGTTTTCAAGGAAGAAACTTAACAGGTTTGGGACTTCTCAAACACTCACAAGCTGTTGTTCTCTACTTACTTGGCCAGGTCAATGCTGACATTATGTTTTTGATGGTCACGTTTTTTTCTTTCATTGGCTTTTTACACTGTCTATCTAATTTTGTCCTTGCCCTTGTAAACCTTTATCTTTTTACTGAGGCATATCACTCTTCTCATTCCTTCCTTGACTGTTTGTACTTCCTTTTTTTTTTCTGTTTAGTTTTTTGGGGGTTGGGTTTGTTACCTCTTTTGCCTTTGTCTTTTATAGATGTGTGAAAGCAAAAAGAGTAAGTATTTGGGGTTATGTAGTATCTAGAATACTGGTGCCCCTGTTCACCTGTACTGGGAGAAGCTACAATAAGGCAGAACATACTGGCTTTTAAAATCTGTTTTGAGTCCTTGAAAACAGTATCTTCCCTTAGCTTCACAATTTAGATTGCAGTAGAAAAAATAAAGTAAATTTTCCTGTTCTGGATATGTTAACTGTGAGAAAATGCTGTGACTTTCTGTCTAAACAAGGAGATGTTTTGTCCTCTTTATGGCTTTGTCTTTGTTGTTGTGTTTCTTTGAATTTGTTAATAAAATGGAAAAAAATATTATTTCCAGCTATAAAGGATAGAGAAAGTTCTGAATTATTTCTACATCTGTCATAGATATTGCAACTGACTTAATCAATTGTGTAGGGATTTTTTATTCAATGTCATGACTGATGAAATTGCACCAAAAAAAAACCTAAATTCAGATAGAGTTGAGGTAGCAGCAGCAAAAATGCAGAAAGTTTTCCAAAGAGACATGATAAAGTTGGGAGAAGCTGGTTCAACATATATCAACAGAATTCGGGCAGGGAATTTGTCTCCCAGGACTATTGTCAAGAGACATTTATCTGTTGAAATCCTTTTCCAGAAAGGAAAGAATTGTGAAGCACTAGTGACTGAAGACAGGTAGGTACTGAGGCAAGGTTCCTTGCAGTTGCTTTGGATTCCAAGATATTCAAGGAAAATTTCCATGTGCAAGCCTCCCTCTTTCATTTTGCTTATTCCCTAGCAATCATACTTCAGCTCCTATAATGAGTGGAGTCTGGCCATTACTACCAGAAGAAAATGGTGCTCAAAGCTAGTGACCAAATCGAAAAGCTCCTATGTGAGATCCAGAATTTATTCCCAGGAAGAAACTAGCAAGAGACCAAATGGATGCATGAGGCCAAGCACACCCTCTGCTTGACCCCTGGAAAACTGTCAAGGAACATCAAATACAAAGTATTCCAAGCATCTAGCAAACAGTCACAGGAGCCTCAGCTCATTTGCAGTGAATGCCCACAGGAATTTCCATCCTGCCTTTGCTAAAAAAGTCAGTTCTGCCCTTGTAGCAGGAAAGGTGGGTCCCTTCAATCTGAAAGGTGGCTGAGCTGCTTTGCTGAGAGGGCCTCCTGGATTGCAAGGATCACCACCCAGTCCTAGGCTGAAGTTCAACTTGCTATCTGGAAAATCTCAGTGCACTTGAGAAAGATAACTTTTTTTCCCCTCTAGTTAATTGCTAAAGTTTTCTTTTTACAGTAGCTGGAAAGCAAACATTCACAGAACAAGAAAACTTCCTTGTGCCACAGAACAACATTACCACAGAGGAACAGCAGCTTAAACTGTGCTTCCCTGTGTTCAGGATATGTTCTCTGACCATAGGCCATTCATCATGCATTCAGCTATTGCTGGTGGTTAGACCACAGACATCCAATTGCTCAGAATTAGCTCCATGACATTCTCTGGTTAAGTCAGTGCACATGGCAAAATACATCATATACTTATGGTTAAACTTTAAATGCGGCTCTCAGAGCGTCCTTTCAGCAGGACTTCATGGAGCTGTCTCCTACAGTCAGCCACCAACTCGTCCTTTGAGCATGGCTGTTTCCAGTGTCTTTTTTTCTGGTCTGATAGAATTAGAAATGTAAGTACCTGGAACAATGAGAGGAGTAGGCTCGGCCCTGATGGAAATGTAAGGGCTGAGTGCTGCGATCATGTTACTGGACAGACAGCACATGTTGTTTTGACTGATCCTGGAGTGGAAAGGCCACATCCAGTTAAGCTACCAAAGGGCCACATACATTAAAGCTGCCTTTGACACACTAGTAAATTCAAAGCTGGTCATTGCAAACAGCAGAAACATCCTTCAAGGCTGTGAGAAACACCTCCATTACAGTAAAGAAAGATGAATATAGAGCTGTGCTTTCATTAACCCTACAAACAAACACTACTGTGGCCATGGAGTATCTTCCAAATGGACAGGCATGTACAAAGAAGGCAGTGACCTCAGTTCTGAGCCACAGAGACCCCTTTGCTTTGGCTGCAGTTGTTTCATGAGTAATAATTCCTCTCATAACAGAGAAACCCTCATCCCTGTGTCTCTGTATGAAATACTAAGACACACTTTGTGCTCCAGGAAAACTGGTCTACAGTCAGATGGTAGACTGAAATTCAAGTTTTCAGTGTAACCACAGTTTGGTGAGGGTCTGTGTGCACAATTATAATTTTACCCACAATGATTCTAATGTTCTCAGCACTCTGCCAGAAAATGAAATACAGATCCAAAGATTAAGTAAGACTAAATACAGCAAAAACAAAAGAGAGGACATGGGATGGGGCAAGAAATTTAAACACTTTAGGTTTCACATTCAGTTGATTTTAAAGACCTGATTCAGCTCTGGTGAGGAGAACTACATTCCCCCAGACAAAAAAAAAATTGTCCAAGAGGGTTGTTTGTTTCGGGTTTTTTAATTCCTTAAAGGGCTAAAATCATCCCTTATGCTCCAAAGAGTCAAGAGAAGCCATATTAATGTATTTTCAATTTCACCCAGTTATAAATATTCATTGCACTGTCTTTTTTTCTGTTAAGTGAAATTTCAGGTATGTGAAATTACTTTGCCTCACAAAATTCCCTTACTTTCACAACACTAATTATAAGTAATTACTTGTGCTGTTCCTTTAAGAATAAGAACATTATCAGCCAGCCCACCTCAGGGAATAAATAGGCATCTCCCTTTGATGAAATTTGCACACAATACAGGTCAGGTAGTTAATGAAGCCATAAACCATAATATGTCTGAGGCACTAAACATCACCTTATTCATTTGGCCTTGGTGTTTAAGAGAGCAAGAGATGTTTATTGCCATGAGACACCCTCCTCGCCTTTAGGATCACCATTCATAGCCAGCTCTTTGTAAATAAACATATAACCTTTGCAATGGTAATTTAAGACTGTGCAGTAAAGAAGATGCAGTGAGTGCATGGAGAGTGGAAGGGAAGATAAAAAACCTCATGAATAAAGTCGAAGGCTGCAGGCTAAGGTGTTTATTAAGTCCCAAGCTGTTTTTTTCCTCCACTTTTCCTCTCTACTGAAATAAAAACAATGATTGCTATGATGCTCTAAAATTAGAGCACATTTGTCGTTTTTAAAAGCAGCTAACAACTGAACTTCAACTGTGCAACAGCATAATAGGTATAGAAAATAGATCTGCCCCAGGCCTAGCCTCTTCTGTTGTGTAATCAGCCAGTAAGAAAGCAGGAGATCAGACCAGATAATGTCAGTTTTCCACTTCAGAGTGGCAAAGGTATAAAAGGTATACATTAAAATGCATCAATGAAATGCTGCAGTCCATCAGACTGACTTCCTGGGACAGGGAGAGTTCACTTTCCAGCCACAGTGCCATGTCTTTAGCATGTGTCACAAAAAAAAATCCCTACATTAAAATGAATAAAACCCTGAATCATAAAAAGACTTTTTATTTCAGCCCCAGGGTGTCAAAGTGTTTTGCAAGAAGGCATGAATTAAACCTCCCAGTGTCCTGAAAGGTAGTGAAAGAAGATAACCCTGTGTGGTTTACATTAAGGAAACCAACACATGGGGCCCTGACCAAGAGCTCATGGCAAGTGCAAGACAGGTAATAGTCAGATCTCCTGATCTCTGCTCCGGTGCTTACTCCTTCTTTCTCTTACTCAAAAAATGCTGTTTTCTGAAAAATTCTCATAATTCTCATTAAGCACTCTCTACTATTTCTACAGCAGCAAAGGTCTCCATGCTCACATTTCAGAGAGGTTCAAAAAGTGGTGCAAATAGTCTGTTTTACCTGTGACCACCAAACCATGATGAAATCCCTTGTCTCCTGGGTCTTGCTAAACACTCTGCAAAGAACATGGGTGATCCTTTAACTTCACAAACAGCAGGAATATCGACCCCACCATCACCTTGCCTGAAACATTGAGTGCAAACAGACATGCACATGGTTTGTAACTCTTAATTACCTGTTACTATCTGTGAGGGAAGGACTTTTTGATCCATGGAGATGTTCAGCAGTATGATGGTGTGAATTCTTCAGTGCAATCAACTTGTTGAGTCACAGCAGCTTTCATGTAAACTTTATTTGACCCAATTACTTTATTTGTGACAACTTCAAGGAACCTCAAGGCTGTTCTGGCTGTCTGTGCTTGGCATAGGGCCCTAAGCTGGCTCAAAAATCAGCCAATGGCAAATATGAGGAGTAGGATATGATCCCCTTCCTTTTCATCTATGTACCCTGTGCTCAGCAAGGTCTATCTTGTCACTTCAACAGCTCATGAGCCAGAGAATGCCATACCACGGGATATTACAAGTGACTTATCAAGGAAAATCAATAACTAGTTTGCATTGGGATCACAGAGTAAATAGCTGAGGCATTCTGGTGAATATAATTTCATCCCTTTCAAATATTCACGTGGTTTGGTACTTCCAGAGGACTTCTACACCCTGTTGCATTCAGAGCAGCCACTGTCTGTGGTTTAGAGTATGAACCTGCCCTGCTGGGACTGGCTGCTAACAAGGAAAGTGGATAGATCCAATAATAAATATGCTATAATGACATAATAAAAGTTTGAGAAATTGCAGGAGTCATGTTTCTCATTCAGAAGCAAACTTAAAATAAACTTGAAAGCCTGCAAACATCACAATGTTTGTCTGATGAAAAAGTCCCGACTGAACAGCCCAGTGAAATGACTTTGCAGGAGTATATGAAAGACATACCACAGGCAAATTGAGATACAAAGTTTGAGTTTTTGATCCCAGAGAGAGAGAATAATGTGTCCCTCCATTTATCCATGAACTCTGCAGCTGGCAGGGGCTGAGTTCTGTTAGTAATTACCATGAACAGATGAGGGAAGATTTTTTTTTCCCCCTTTTATTTTGACCTGCAGTTAAAGAAAATTTGCTTGTTTTATTTTAGGTTTAAAAATGATGAGGCAGCATCAACCTGTGTTTCACCCCAGAGCTGTTGATTTTCCCCGTCTTCTCCCCCTCCCTTCCTTTCTTCCTCCCCTCCACCCCCCAGCATCTTAATTTATTTCAGACTATGAGTGTGCAGATTCCCAATTTAGTGGGAACGGTTTGCTGCCAAGGCCCTTCAGGGGCTTTCTCTGCAGTTTATTTTCTTAACTACAAGCTTCAGGTTGTTTTGTGTGTGCAAGTGGTGGGGAAGGAAGGAGGGGACTGCATTCCTTCCTCAAATTTGCAACATGAAAAGTTGGATTTGCTTTTAGCCAAGTAAGTTTTGTCCTTCCTTGCCCTGATCTGCATTTTGTTGCTCTCTTCCTTCAGCAAACACCCAGCTGGCAGCCTCAGTGACTCACAGAGGAAAAGTATTAGACACATCTCTTGCTGAAATGATTATTTGCCTCTGCTCTCTCTTTTTCCCTGTGTGAAATGACTGCCCACAGAGGGATGACAGGGACGGCCCGCTCATGCCTGCGTTTTCACAGCTGCACGGGGAATATCTTTGTTAGGATGAGTTTCCTTCTTCTTCAAGGTGGACCTTGCCTGAGCCCTTGATAGGTGGGACCACAGGTGCACCCAAAGGAGCACTTTGGAACTGCTCCAACCACCTTGGTTTTAGCAGTAAAACTAGCCAAATATCTGTTTTCTTGAGCACCTGGCATGCTGCCAAATTATTGAACATATTGAGTCCCCTTTTTGTGAATGGGAATTTTGTCAGGGCCAAAATAATGATGAATTAGCCAGTCAGCCAGGAGTTCTGAACTACATGGCTGGAACAAGGGGTGGCCCAGGCAAAGATCCCGAATGCCCAGATGGTCCCCACAGTGTCCCAGGACAGTGTCCCATGCAGCCACAGTGCGGCCAGCAGTGGTGGCACCTGGCATGATCATCCCATTAGCCCCAAGGATTTCCCAGGCGGAAACACAAGAGGTCTTGCCTCGCTCCAAGTTTTGAAAAATGTTGGTTGCTGTTCAAATGGGAGTAAAGCCAAAAGGATAACAAAAACCAAACCTGATTCCTGCAAATTGGGGAGCCTGTGTTGTGGCTGCTTGTAGCAGTCTGCTGCCTTCCAGCCAGGGGACAGCCCTGGGGAGGAGTCATAGGGGTTGTGCCACGTCCCCCACCACAGCAAGAATAGGAGAAAGTTCCCACAGCCTTTTCTCCTTGCACTGCCTTCTCCAGAGTCCACCCCAACAGGAATTATTCTTGGATTTGCTCTGTTTCTGGGACCCCCAATGGCACACCCTTCCCAAAAGGGGTACGGAAAAGGTGAAAAGTGAAGGAGCCTGTCACAATAACTGACGAGCTCCAATGCCATAAACGTATCAAATATTCAACCCAAACCCAGGCAATCCTTAGAGGAATACACAAATACAATTTCAAGTTATTGAACAATTAGAAATTAAGAGAAAACACAGGAAACTCCAGCATGTTATCAACAGTCTTTGAGCAATAATAATAGAAGGTTCATTTCATGGAGGAAATTATTTAATGCAAACTATTCACTCAACTCCAAACACAGGACAGCAATATAAGAGACATATGAAAGTAGCTTTATTTTTACAAAAAAAAATAATCCTGGGCAGGTTTTCTTTAGGGAAAGCAAAGCTTCCCTCCCATTAGCCCACTTCCTGCAATTCCACAGTGCGATTGTGTGTTGGGAATATACCCAAATTTATTTTTATGCAGATTACAGTGGTCTCATATTTCCCTAATATAGTTTCATAGCTGATTTCCTTTGCCCATGTTAACCCAAAACTGTTTAACATATGCCTCACAACCAGCCATTGTCAAGCTCAGGCTAGCTTAGGGACTCTCTTTTTCTGGTGGTTTTTTTTTTTTTAAGAGGGGAGGTGGGGGTAGTGGTGGTTGCAGGACCTTTCTGTGATGCTTTTTCAACTGATGAGATTTTAAGTTACATAGAGTATTTTTCAAATTCCCAGAGGTTTCCACACATGGTGGTTTTTTACTTGTCTCTTTTCCACCTTTTATTTAGTTACCACCTGATGGTTGCCCAGTGCTTCAGGTGATCTCAAAGGATTTGCTTTATTCTGTTCCTGGTTACAAACAGACAAATAGTTAAAAATAAAAAGGGTTTTCATGGGACTTGTCCAGAAGCCATGGAGGGGATTTCGTCTCCCATGGACACGGCACAGCATCTGGTCACTGTGCTGGTCCAAGACATTCCTGTAGGTAGCTCCTCCACTACGTGGGGTCATGGGAGGAGTGGGAGAGTTGAACACAAATAGCAGTGGGATATGTGTCACCTCTGACAAACCACCTCTCCTTCAAGCCCAACAGTATCACCTCTCTAAGACTAAGTTTGCTACAGGACTATGGCAATAGTTCCTATGTCATGATCTCTCTATCACCTCAGGGGAAGAGCATTAAGAGAGGCTGTTTCAGAGGGAAGAAGAGAAAGACAGCAGATCACACTGAGAAGGGAAAATTCTAGCCCAGATAAATGGAGGGACCAGATCAAACAGAGAGAAAAAAATCTGTCATGTGCCATCTGCAAGTCCTTTGTGGTCAAGTCATGGAACAGTGGGGCACAGAAGAGGAGATGAGAGAAAGATATTTCTGCATTTGTTCCCCTCCTTCTAGTGCAATGTATATTGGATCAGTTCACCCAGTTTTTCTAAGTCAGGGAACAGATGGTGTCATATTTGAATATAAAATGAGTTTTCATCTGCTTTGCCATTAAAAAAAAAAAAAAAAAACACAAACAAACAAGGAAAAAAAAAAACTCACCCAAAAATTATGCTATAGGTTTTTTTACAGACCTGTGGTCTCAGTTACAGGCTGAGCTTATTTCAGTTCCCGGATCTAATTTGTGGTCTATTATGGTCCTTTTATGCCTGCAGATGTACAAAATGAAAAAAAAGTCCCTTCTACAAATGGAAATACTTTTCTACTTAGACAATGTTCATGTTTTGGGGAAAAGTGAAAAACTGTTTAACCACATTTGGCAGCAAAATTCCAACTGTACAGGCACAGAGTTTGCTGTTGTTGCTCTGTGCTGTGTAGCTTTGAATTCAATTAGAATTCAAACCCACTCTCTTTTTAAGGTTCTGTTATATTACTGAAAACAGCTTCCGAAACGGATACTTTTCTCATGGTTCCTCTTGTCAGGACCTGTGAGAAGGACTAAGAAAACACCAGAGAGAATTTCTTCATATGGCAATCCCAGGACAAAGATGAGGAAACCAGATTAAACAACATGTGATTTAAGAGATGGATGTCTGTGGCTTCTGTTCTTCTTTTCCAAGGCACAAGTTCCATCCCTGCAGATTAAACCCTCCAGTTGTGTGCCAGTGAGAATTCCTAATGTCGTCATGGGAATTGGTGGAGTTAGTCATAAAAGTAAGCTCATGTAGCAACAGAGGAAGCCAACAGGTCAGATGAACAATCAAGACCTTTCTCTGAGTCTATCTGCAGTCTTTCACTTGCATCACTTTTCCCCTGCTATGATGCTTATAAAAGTTTTGGGCTGTTTGCAGGTGCCAAAATATTCTCAGAATAAATTTGCACTGAATTTGAGACAAGCTGACTGAAGACCTCTCCTGAGTCCCTTATTTTCTCAAATTCCACAATTACGATGTTATTGCAAGTAGAGCCTTTTTTTCTTCTTTAATTTACACTCTGCTGGCTTACATATTACCCTCCAGCACATCTATAAAAGACCTTGGCTGCTGAGGTGGGGCAGGAATTGAGTGGTTTAGGATTTGGTAAAGGGATTAAGGAGTCTTTCATTTCTAGGTCACTAGTTCAAGACTGTCATGACTGTAGGCTGTCTACTGACCTGTGTTAAATATATTGGTGGATGTTGCTTATTCCCTATCAAAAAACCACCACCACATTTGGCATTGATTTGACTTTATAACAGAGTAGGTTTGGTATGCATTAATCAGAAGTGGGAGCATGTTGGAAAGCTCAGATCAGGATGTGAAATCTCCCAAGGTTTGAGAATGGATGTGTTTGGGGTTCTGGTTTGACTTCTCCAAGCAAAAAGTCAAACAGTGAAATGTGGGTTTCAAATTGTCTAGTAATTTAGAGTTGTTAAGAACCAAGTCCTACTTTTAATTTTAGCTCTGCTGTTTTCTTATGAAAAGCAGTTTCTTTCTCTACTTCCCACCTGTCAAATTGCAGAAAGGCTCAGAGTAAAACACCTTTTTTCTTATTTAACTTCCAGAGATCCCTGAAGACAGAAAGAAAGGAAAACATAGAAATTAGGAGATTATTAATCTCTCAGTGGTAAAAGGGAACCGTTTTCACTTCTGGTATATGTTGGCTAAACATTGGAAGAATACTCGAAATTTGAAGCTTTAAGTTCATTCAAATTAAAAGAAGAATTATATTCCCAAACAAATTCAAATATTAGACTTTCAAACAGTTTTTCTGCAACACCTTAGAAGGGAAGCTCTCCTACCTTCTCTTTTTCTCATACAGAGTTACTCTTCAACAGGCTCTTTGACCTTAATGGGATGCTATTTTCTGATTTGGAATCTCAGTCCCAGCAGTAAGTTCATAATAATAGTCAGCTGAAGAAAGGCTCTTTCCCTACCTTCCAACAATTGCACATTTTAAACCATCAAGTTACACATTGCTTCTGCCAGCTCTCAGAAAGATGTCAAATTGAGTAAAAATTCAAAAAGCAGAAAGCTCATTGAAAGTACAAACCCAGATAAAGCGTGAAAATGCACCATTATCTCTGGTTGGGAGGCAGCTTTCATAAATGGCACTGAAAAACAATCAAATTAAGAGATAAATACAACCTGGAAACAGCAGGAGAAGTTATACCGGACATAAATCTGCTTGTGATACTTTTAATTAAAACTGGATGTGATACAGTGCTCAATATGACATTTCCTTCATTCCCGTTTATTGTTGGGATTACATTTGTGTATTCTGCTCAGCTGTAGGCCTGCACTGTCAAGTCCAAGGGAGTTCAGATGCAGTTAGCCCAAAACAAAGGCTTAAAGGAGGCAGGCAAGCAGAAAATATTGGGGGAAGGGGAAACAAAAAGAAAGGGAAAAAAAAAAAAAAAGAGAGAGATTCTCAGTTGCTTCTGTAAGCCTTCACCTCTTGCAGCCTCCAGGATGCTGTGGTGACCACATGTTCCATACCTGACCATATTTTTGTTTGGGACCTATTAGCTCTGAGGAATTTTCTTCTTTGAAGTTTGAGATTAAGCATAGGCCTCATTTTGCTGGTTTGCCTGAGCTACTGCCTCCCCCCTCAGTGTTTCTGGGTGCTGTCAATAGGTTTTTCTCGTTTTCCTTAATGTTCTCTTGTGACCAGGTGTGGCCAGGACTTGAGTTTTCTCCTTTTCCCTCATCTTGTTGTGGTTTTCAGCCCACAGTAGATATGACCAGACTCTGTTCTTACCCTTGAGCTCAGTGAGAAAAGAGCCAGGTCCCTCCCCAGGGGTGGCAGAGCTTCTCTGCCTGCCTGTAGGCTGCTGGATCCCAGGTGTCCATCAGCCCTAGCTGCAATCAGCACATTGTCTTCCCACTTAAATGTTTTGCCATGTGTCCAGAATAACTACTTTATCCAACCTGCAGCAGCAGAAGGAAGAAAACTATTTTCTCGTGGTGGGAGGGAAAGATTTCTACCTATTTTCTCTACTGGCAGAACATTAAGGATTTTGCCATTTTCCAAGTGACCCAGAAATAAAAAAAAAAAAACAACACTCTTTCCCCTCTTCAGACATTCAGGTTTACTAGCAGCGAGTATGCTACACTAGTGTGAGGGAAAGAAAGTAGGAATTGGGAGATGGTGCCTCACTCTTGAGTTGAATGCTTCAAGCTGCAGCTTTTCCTGATCTGCTTCTTCAGAAATCACCATGGCCAGCATTTTCATTGCTAGCTAGAGAAAGCTTAATTTTCAGCTTCAACAAATTAGTGTTCCCTGTGGAATTTGCTTAGTATGGAAAATTCTCATTCCACCCAATTATAACTGCAAAAGTAACAGTCATATGGACAGCTACAATACTTTACACAGTCCTGGTTCTTTATTTTCCCAGGTGAAATAGGAAGGGAGTTTGATGCTGCACCTAGTTTTGCCTGTCTGATCTATCATGATCTGCACCCCAGTACTGGCACATCTCGGCCTGGCTCAGGCTTTGCCCTGGTGGAAAGGGCTGTAGGAATTCAGTTAATTGGATGGAGATATTCTCAGGTGCTTAGGGAATGGGAGATTTGTCTGTTTTCTCAGAGAATTTGCTGACAGGCCAAATATTTCAAGGTTGTGTGGACTGGAGAGAAAGGAAGACATTTGACTGTTTATGGGAAACCTATTTCCCTTGTCTGGGATGCCTGTGCTTCAAGAAATGGTATCATCACGGGCTGGAGATATCTACTTACAACTTTTGAAGGAGATCTTTAGTCATAATCTATCAAAGCTTTAAATGAACATGAAACCAAGGAGAGAAAATGAATAACTCACCCTAATGGAATAGCAGATGGTAAGATCTCATAGCACATAGTGGTAGTATTCCAGCATCCACTATATAACGTTTCTTTTTCTGAGTGAGAATAGTGCTCATTCTTGTTGTTTAATGTCTACAAGGTCTAGTAGAGACTAAATCATGATAAGAACCACAGACATTTTGGAAAGCCTGAAATTGGATAAGTGTCAGTCACTATCACCTCCATCAACCTCAACTTCCTTAGTCACAATGCAAACAGTTCTACGTAGTTTTATTTCATCATTTACTGAGACAGGGGGGAAAAATATATCCTAAACACTTCTGGACAGCAGCTGTGGGTGGAAAATATATAGGATGGAGAAGCTTGTGAAGTGTGGAAGAAAAATAGTGCTAGTTAAACATGCCTGAAGATTGGGAATCCCAGAGCATTCATGTGCTTCAGCTCAGAAAAGGGAGGGATGCTGCATTTCACAACAGAAAGTCTTAAAAATAAAATAAAATAAAAATAATTGCTTTGGGGACCCACGTTAAAATGCAGGTGTTTTGAGGGGAACATAAACATTTTTTCCTAAATGAGGCGTTGAGGGCTGGGAGAAGGGCAGTAAAATTAGTGGAATTACTGCCTGATTTTAACCAGATGATTGCTGCAGTTGGACACCAGTGCGGTTTCATTAGGGACTCTAATTTACAAGCCATTCGCCTCATTCCAGGGGAACGCAGCAACTCCCCCCACCCCACACTCCGAAGGAATGCCAGCACTGAGCTTTATGGCAGCAATGCCTGACTACACACTTGCTGGCTTTGGGGCTTTTTTCTGTTGTTGTTACTATTGTTGCTTGGTTTTTTTTAAGGACAGCTTGGCTGTAGTGCTGCAGCCAAGCTTTTTGGGAAAGGAGAAAGAGAGTCATAGTGCCTTAACCCGGGCAGGTAGTCCCAGGAATCTGTGTAAATCTCTATTGGCATGGAAAACATATGGTCCTTCTACTAAAGAGCTGTCCTGATTTATACATAATGTGCAATCAGATACATTACATCATTTTGGCGTTAGATACTAGCATATTCCAGATATAAAATGACCCTTTTCCTTGGCCTTCCATTAGATCCTAAATTGTCATTAAAGTACAGTCCTGAAAGCCTGAAGCAGGTGAGGTTTTGGCCTCATGTGACCTAGCTCAACATAAATTTGTCTGATCTTTATAGAGGCAAATGGCCTAATGAACACTGTGGATAGAGGAGATTTCCATGTAGCCAGCCCTTGGGATCTGGTATTACTTTCAGAGGTATGAGATTTCTGCCTCAACCCACCTGGCAAAGCAGCAATAACTCCTTTTCTCTAACAAATAGCACACAGCCCTCCTACATTCCTCCTGTTCACCTTCCTTAGCCATCTTCTGGACCTACCCACACAATGCTGTGACTTTCCCATGTATCCCTGAGTTTTATTCCACTGCCACAGTGCAAGTCACCAAAGCCAAAAGAAGGTAAAATGAATTCCTTTCTTGTTTCATGGGTTCAGAGCCCTCTTTGTAGAGGATAAATATCCTTTTGACATATCATTATTTTCTGGTTGGCTCCTATTCCTTCTCACTATTGCTTCTCTCACTGAATTTCACCTTTTCTATCAAGAGTTGCAAAGGTTCCCTATTTTTTCCAATCAACTTCCTTACCTGTGCTGCTTGCAATTTTATTTTACATTTTCAGTACATCTGAATTTCATTTTTCCCAATAACTATTGACTTGGCTAGCCCACTCCCCAATTTTGGTAGTCTTACTGAGGTCCAGCTGCCATCATTAATACTTGCCTGCTGTTAATCCTAACCCTAAATTACCCTAAACACCTAAATTATGATTAAAAGTAATAAACAGAATCCCAAAGTCAGAGTGGGTTTAGAGTCTGTCACCAAGTAGTTATAATGTGTGAATGTTACATATTAAGAAAACATAAATGTGGGGAATGAGGTTTCCTTTCAGTTGTAATACTTATCTCTCATTTTTAGAGGACAGCCATTCTGGTCTACCACTGCTTCTCCTCTGCTCTGTCAGATCTCACAAGTTCTGCTGGGTTGGATCAGATATCTATTTCAATGTAAAATCCCCTATTTAATACACAAAACAGATTTACTAAATAATGTCCTTCCCCTGAGGCAGGAATGATCTGACAGAGCAGGAACTGTGCTGACAAGGAGTAACCTTTCATATGAGAGAGGAAAAGAGAAAGTCCCATTGCATTAATTCACTCCTCAGGATCTTGTGTCCTACTTGAGAACCTCCTCATCATGACCAAATTCAAATTCACCTGGCCTGCTTGAATCATTTAAATTCCATCCCTGGCAGTGTTCAAGGCCAGGCTGGACAGGGCTTGGAACACCCTGGTCTGGTGGAGGCGTCCCTACCCATGGCAGGGGGGTTGTAACTAAATGAGCTTTAAGGTCCCTTCCAACCCAAACCATTCTATGACTCAATGAAGTTAAGCTTCAGGAGTTTATTCACCATTGGGAATTTTTTTTCAATTACATAAACCTTTGTTTGTGTAGGTAAAACTGAACATCTTAGCTCCCATCCAAAGACACTTTGATGGAGAAGATGTGGTTTTCAGGCTGCCTAATAGCAGTTCTAATTATTCCCTTCAAATGTGACTCACTGAGTATTTGGGTAATTTTTTCTGTGCCAAAAAGCATTTGTGAATCAATCCAGCATCCTGCCCATGACTTTGTTAACCATAACTATTTGCCAACAGTCTATATGATCAACTGGCAGCCTACAGCTCTTTGCAAACACTTCTTTCAAGGAATATTTGGAGATCACTACTCTGGTCACTACTACCTGCATGTGGGGGAGTCACCTGAGCTGCAGGGTGATGATGTTAGTCCAGAACTGCCTGAAGCTGTATAAACTGTGTGATGGCTTGTGGCAAGAAGTTAATGATGAAGAAAAAACATTTTCTTTCCAGATTCCATTTTAAGGTATTTGTGCAACTATGAATATGCACCAATTTGCAAAATGACTCAGTTTTGCAGGTGCCTGAACTGGTACGGCCTCCCAAACAGCAACCATGTGCTTTCACCAAGGGTAGAAGTAACTTCACTTTCTGATAGAAATCTAACCTCAACTGGTAGTTGCCTTTAAATTAAATAATTTTGCCACTAGACTTTATTTGCAAAGGCGGATAAGTTTGGGCAGACACCTTCCATTTTTCACTTTGTTACATCTATAGACTTGCTGAAAATCTTTGTGAATGAAAGATATTATTATGATAACTTACTATTGTATCTTTCCATTCCTCTACAGTTCTGAGGTGGCAAAGGCCCTCACACACATCTTCCTGCAGTTTATAAAGTAGTTATTTAGACCATCAGACTATCAGATGAATTGTCATGAAATCATTTTGATTTCTTTCATTTCACCCTTGGAATGATAACAGACTTCATAATTTTGAAGACCTTTTATTTACTTGGTTGATGCTGTTGATACAGTCAGGATTCACTGCCCCATCAGGGCATTTTCAAATTTCTAATTTTCAGAAGACTCAATTCTTTTATTCTTCATTGACTTTCACTGGAATTTAGGCTTCTAACTCACCTGTTTTCATCAGTTGGTAAAACCAGAGCAACTATTCTTTGCAGTTGAAGAATATGCATCAGCTCTCTGAGTTAATCAATTTATAACAGTCTTTCTTTAGTACTAACAAGGAACAATCTGGCATGAATTACTTTCCATTGCTATTCAGAGACCTTTCAAGAATTTACTTCTTGTTTTCTTAAGATCACCTTGTATAATTGAGGGCTAAAATGCAGGGCAATTTCTTTAGATCCCTCCCCAGTCTGCTTATCATCATCTTATGGAAATGTGCAACTTGCATGGGAAAAAAGTTGAACAAAAGAAGAAGCTGAAATTTTTCTAACACCAGAGTGAATCCAGGCAACTTCTGAAGATCAATTTGGTAAACAATCATTCTGAGCAAAATTTGAAATGAGAAAATAAATACTCCATGTAGCTAAAAATAAAACTTTTGCTGATTTATTGAGGAAAATACTATTATTTTCCATTATAATTCTTAAATATGAATAAAAATCTGTCTTTTTACCAAAAAAAAAAAAATCTCCCTAAGAACTCTTTTAAGAATAAATGTATTTGGGAATGTTTGGACAACATGAAAGCTGCATTGAGAATGTCTTCTACAGGAGTGACTGATCTTGAAGGGTTCTTAGGATAAGATTACCTGCTTCATAAAAGTGCTATTGACAGAACTTCAGATAAGGTTAAAAATCAAAGCATCATCACTGATCCACAATATAGTACAATTCTTATGTCTCTTCATAATTTATACCATTGTAATTGAAACTAGTGCCCCTTATGGATTTGTTTATTAGATGTATGATTAATAATTAGAGAAGTTGTAAGACTAGAAGTAATGTATAATATATGTTTTATAATGTTATAATTAACATTATAAGAAAATTACTTTTGCTTAAGTCACTAAAAAAGTAATGTCCTCACTGACAAAATGCAAAACTCTGCAAGACAGAGTGAGTCAGGTGCCCAAGACAGGATTGATGCTGGTGGGAAGATCTATTCCATCTCTGCTGAATGGTCCTGAGGAAGCTCTAAGGTGAAGCAGAGCACAGATGTTGCACTCCAGTGCTCTGCAGCTGAAAAGGGATAAATGACTAATAGCTTTCACAAAAGGCCAAACAAAGTGTCATAAGCTCCTAAAAGCTCCTAAGATGTGTTTCAGCTTTTTTTTTTTTTTTTTTTCCTGTAATTTTTCTTTAGTTTGAAGTATTTCCTTCATNATCTCACTTCTAGGCTAAACTTAACAGGAAATCCACTTGGTTTTGTAAGAAATACTCTTGTTGTTTAAGAATGCAGATGTTGCTGAGACTCAGAAGGAAGTCTACTTCCATTTGGCCAGCTGTGTCCTAACAAGACATCCACAGATTCTTCATCGTACCCTTAGCACTTAATCCAGACAGACAATGGCTTAATGCTTGCTCTTGACAGAACTGCACTATATAGAATAAGGCTAAAGCCATCAAAATAATTCTCATTTGAGAGCAAATGCAGCCTGAACCCAAGTTTGGGAGTCTGCTGAGTAAACACTACCAAAGGAGAAATAAACATGTTCTCTTGGCCTGAACTACCATAACTCTCTCAGCTGCAGAAAGAAAATACAACACAAGAGAAAGAGGAATGTTTAGATATAACTTAGAGGACGGAAATTTTCTGTTCATGTTTAGGAGATCTCACAGTATCTGACCACAGCCATGTGTGGTAGCTGAAGCCTACCCCTTACCCAAAAATATGTTCATGCAGATGGAAAATGAGATTTCTGGGATCTGATTATCAAGAACGAAACCACAGACCTGGATGAGCTAATGTTGTTCCAGATGCATTATCTTATAATCTCCATGAAGAGAGAAGGGAATATTGAATCCTCCCTTAAAGAGGTCTTTCAACAGGCTTAATTTCCCCATTGCATGAGATGAAATTGCTGCCTAAAACTGGAGGGGATCTCCAGGGGATCTGAGTCCCAAACAAAAGTCAGATCTGAAGGAACAGCAAACAGGGGAGGGAATCACAAGTTTACATTTATGTGCTATGGCACAAAGAACCCTGGGTCCTTTCTCTGCTTTGTATTTTTCAGAAAATGGACCCAGATTGATGGCCTATTATTTTTAGTTTATTCTTATCCCAGACCACCTTTCTTCTTTCCCTGAATTCCTTTTGTCTTGCATCAAACTATATTTCAGACCGCAGCCCAAACAGAACCCTCCAAAAAACTTTCTGGGAGAGTATCTTAAAAAAAATCCCTTATTTAGGCACTTAAACCCTTAGTAGAGTGGGGTTTTTTGAACAAAACTGCTTTCAGAAATTCTTGCAGAATGATTGTGACCCCTTTAAAGCCCCCTTGCTCCCCCTGAGATGAGTGGCTGCCTCAGGTGTGTTACACTGGGTGCAGCACTGGAGCCCACGTTGGGACTTGTGTTTGACCTACAGGCTGCTGAGCTCACTGATAAGGTGGCTGCTCTCCAAGGAGACAACCAAACCTCCAGGCAGGTCCCACAGCAATTGCAGGGTCAGCTTTTTTGCCACATACGGTGACCATTAGCTGAAAATGACAGAGACCAAAGGTCACTGCAGTGGCCTGGCAGTATTTATATGCTTGAAAGTACCTGGATGCCCTTGTGTATCCCAGTGTTACTGCTTCTATGCAGCACCAAGAATCTGCTTTTTGAAACAAGAAAACAAGATATGTTTTCTCTCTCTTATACATGTCACATACATGCTCTGCCTTCAAAAGAGATCTCTTGTATTTAAAATGATGTGATGGGGAACAGAATTCAGCCCTCAATGAGCTGTAGGGGGAGAAAGCTGTAAAGCAAAGGATGTTCATACCATTTTTTCTGCATTGTTAAAAGGTGAAAACCTGAGACAACCAAGAAAAAGAAAAAAAAAATAAAAAGAAAAACAAGGAAAAAGAAAAGAGACAGTTTAAAGGGTTTTTAAAATATCTAATGCTTCAGAATCTAAATTGACAAGGAGCCAAGCAGTGTCTTAAAGGGACAAGCACTTTATTATACTTTCTAATTCTTCCAAAGTCTGTCCGTAGGATATATGAGCTGGCTCTAATATGACTACTCTATTCTCATCCTCCAGTGGTATACTCTGGTCTCAGCTCATAAATTGAAAGTGGAAGATCAGTAAATCAGCATGGACTGTTTCAGAGGGACATTGTGAATTTCCACTCAAATCTTCTGGTTTATCTTAAATATTTCATCTTAATGTCACCTTTAGAAAAAAATCTTTCATTCAAGTAAGTTACAACATCCAGTTCTAAACTGATTACACTCCCCCACTGACCTTCTGCAGAAAGGCTCCCACAGCAGTGCAAATACCATGTTGGCAGCTCTCTGCTACAGCTTAGGAAGGAGAAATTCTGGTATGGTTGAGATCCTTAAAACATTGCCAAGGCATGTTGTGGTGCACAAATAAGGTAGAAGGTCCACATTGCTCCTTTCCATTTCTGTGGGGGAGTCCCATGTCCTTCCCATCAGCATGACGAACACACTGGAATTCATTCTCATTTGCTGGGCCAAACTATTTTCTGTCAGGTCACAAATTTCGTCAGTCTAAGCAAGGGGAGCTATTTTTTTGAGGCAGGAGGGGATGCAGTAGTGAGAAGGATTAAATAAAGAAAGACACAGCTGAATACTCTCAATGAGTCTCTCAGGTACAGCCTGGCTGAATCTCCTTACAATAATAATAGCAACTTCCTCCCCTGAGGAGGAGCACTTCCCCAAAAGCTTGAAGAAACACCTAGAAGGGAAAGATTTAACTGAAAAATTGTATCATGAAATGCACTATAAATGTCATTCATTCCAACCAATGCCAGTTGTACTGGGCAATAAACAAAGGACCCTGAAAATACAATTTCTCTGTATTCTGCATTTAAAATAATTGAGGAGTTACCTGAGAAGTATGGGCTGATAAAATTGCTCAGAAAGCTTGGCTATGTCCTCTTTCTTCCTACACTGGCCTTATTCTTTTTTTCTTCTGAATGGAGATAATTTTGTTTTTCAGGAGTTTAAATGAAGCTGGGAGTTTCCATGGCTGCTTATTTATACAGGGCTATACACCACAGTTAATTCACCCTGACAAGAATGATGTTGAGCTTTCTTGCCATATGATCCTGTATTTAAGATCCTGTCAGTTTTGAGGACTCTAAATAAACCTTCTTTTAAATATTTAATACCCTTCAGTGATATATGCCTTTAGGCTCCGAGGCTGGTCCAACCATCAAAACATAGAGCTTTCTATATTTCCCATCATCACAGTCTTCTCATATAAATTAAATTTGCACTCTAAATTCTCTAGTGAATTTCAAGTTGTTTGCTTCTCATTTTCCATTCCCCCATATCTAGAAAGAAATTAAAATCTACTTGAGTTCCTCCTATAGGACTTCTAATCTCTTTGTATAGTAAAGTCATCCCATTCCAAAACTAAATAGCTACAATGTTTTGTAATAATGTCTCTGATGATGTGAATGATGCTCAGGTTCTCTACATCTTACTTCTTTTTTATCAGGGACCTGCACATGGAATGCTAAAAGAAAATAAAGGAAGGGTGATTTCTCCCTCTGCTTCTTGGACCAGTGACTTCTTCCCTTTTGTTTTGGTAGCTATAGAAATAAGAAAAACAAGAGGCTCAATGACACAGAATGGAGTAGATAGAAATCTCTTCACAATACTGACCCAACGAGGTGTTGTGGGAAGTGTGGGCCTTGACCAAATCAGCCAACAACCTGCTGCTTGGGGACCTCACCCAGGTCATTAAGAGAAGCATAAAGCTCTTGCTTTGAGTGAGCCTGATGGAGGCTTGGACCTCTGCCTCCATGGCTATGCCAAACTGGTTTCCATTTTGACCAGAAGTTCCACTGCACACCTGCAGAGATTTCCTTCTAATTAAATTCATCACTCAGCCTCAAACCTGCTCAAATCCTCATTCAGGATTCTCAGCACTATGAAGAAAAAGGGAGTTGAAGGACTTTGTAGATCAGAGGGTTTCTCTTATCCTTCCTCTCCCAACCAGCAACCTCAACTGTAAACACAGTTCTCAAGGCACTTAAAGACAGGATCCTTCCCAGATATATTTGCTCCTTGGTACTCAACTTCCTGCAGAACTTTTTTTTTTCCCTGTATCTCCACATTTGCACTTCTGGATATGTCACATGTGCAGACACACCCCTGCTAGAAAATCTGAGAGACACACAACAGAGCCTGTCACAAGGATCCCAGGATGTGTTCCAAATAGGAGCCCAGGCAGATGGGATACCTGTCACATGATCCAACCATGATCAATAGCAAAGGCAAAAGAGTACTAGTAAGAACCTTCAATAAATGGAAACATAACTAAAACAAACAAAGTGTGTGTCAGGTTCAGTTCAAGAGAGGTTCCTGGAAGCTAACTCATAAAAGCTAGGACAGAAATTCCAGCTCTTTGACAGGAATTGTCCCTAACTCCAAGTGTTTAGACTTCACAGAACTCCGTAAAATTGCCTTTGAGTGTCAGCAGTGAACACTGTATATTCTTCACAGTACAACTGTCAGCTGTCTGTTTTCTTTCTGCTACATGTAGAGTTTATACAGACACTCCCAGAGGAGCCTTTAATTGCATGTCATGACAAGTCTCCCAACCTCTTTGCAGCTCTTCCACTTAACACATAGTGTAAACTCACCCAATCTCCCTTCACTTTCTCCTTCCCAGATTTCTCTCCTGGAGCTCTGTGGAGGCCCGTGTTGAAGCTTCATTATGATGGAGTGGACCCAGTGGAGAACTCTATAAAAAGCATCCGACCCATTTATCAGGACAGATCTCTTTAGCAAGTCTATATAAACCTCATGTGTTGAAGAGCCATAACCTGTGACTCAGAGACAAAACTAAAACCTGAAGAACTAAGAGCAAGAATTTTTTTTTCCCTATTTTGTTTTCCTTACAGAGTTTTTTTATTGTGCAAGATAGTCACTAACGACAGCACTGGGTGATCCCAGCAGAGAGACAACACCATTATGGGGAGAGCTATGCAAACACAGAGACTGTCCCTGCCCAAAGTTCTTATAATATAAATAGTAAAGACAGTGGGAGGGAAAAGAGAAGCACAGAGAGGTGAAACGCGTTGCTCAAGAGGACACGACAGCTCAGTAGTCACTACAGAGTAGTAGCCTCTCAGGGTGAGTGTTTTTGTAAGAGGACTGGCTTTGCATTTGAAAAAAAAGTCTAAGCAATTCTCATGGCAAAGATTGTAAAGTCTGGTTCCACTAGTAAAGGGATTCTGTAGAACATCATGCCCCAGTGTGCCATAATTATTCCCTTTTTGTGATTCTCAGAAAAAATTTCCTCAATTTTCAAGTCTAAAGAGACTTTTTTTTTTTACTGCTTCTGCCTCAAACCAGTATCCAAAAATTGAGGTGTGGTAGTGAAACATTTCTATTTAAAGCACTGTATGTTTTCACCAAATTCCTCCCCCACCCATTATGGCCATGGTTTAACTGCACGTTTAAGCACATGTTTAACCACACGAGTAGTGCTACACACATCAATGAAACTACCTGCACTTAAAATTAAGCACTTGTTTAAGGGCAAGATATAGAGAGACACATAGTGGGATTTAAAAAACCCCTTGAGCATTCAGTAGGAGTTAGGTGCTTAATGCGCTTAAGAGACATTTGAAAATCCCACTGAGATGGTGTATCTGCAGCTGAATGCCTCTGGAAATTTGTCAGTGATGCTCAGAATGATACAGTGATTGATTGCAGTGACAATTACACCTCTAATGAAGTCCTGATTACACAGAATTTGCAACAGATATGTCTAAAATTGGTGCAAGGATCGGCTCCTTTTTCTAAAGCACCACTTAGAGCTCAATCCAAAATAGCACTCGGGTGATGTGTAATTCTGTGAGCAGTGCAAGCAACCACTCTCAGAGGGCTCACAGGGCCAGTCAGCCAGCTTGTGGTTCATTTATGTTTATTAATGCCCAGACTTCATCTCTCCAGGTATATGTCAGGCTATATAGTGATCAAAGACCCCAGTCCTCTGCTCCCCATCCCACCTCACCAGAACCTGCAGCAGAGGAATCTCCACACTCTCTCTTGATAGTTGATCCCAGACTTATCCCTAACAGAGGACCCAAACCACCTAATCTCCAGCTCTGACAGAATCAGCACTCACCCATCCAAATGCCTGGGGACACTCAGAAGCTGAACAAACACCTCTAATGAAGTGATATAATTTTTCTAAGCTAACAAGAAGAAGGTGACCTGAGCCCACAGGTATGAGCCCTAATGGACAACAAGCCGAGGAGATAAGCCCCTGCTTTCCACACAAGCTAACAGAGGTCACGCTGGCCAGAGTTTGAATCTTTCTGGCAAGCAGCTCACTGCAGCTCTACACCTGGCTGGGTTTAATTTGTTATTTATGTCAGCTTTGCATATTTGTAAAGTTCAAGGGTTTATTGCCCTGGCCTGACCTTGCCAAGTCAGAGCTCACATGTGGTTCTCTAGTAGCAATTTCTTTCTAATAAACTTTACTTGAAAGAACATGTGTGATAGATTTTGTTGATGATTAAAAAGAATGGGGCTATGTTCATTGTTAGCCAAGCTGGTTTTGAAGTTTTGTTGGAAGTCACCTCTGTTCTCATTTTTTAAAAAATGTCCCCTTCCCCCTCACCCCTTTATTTTACTGCACACCCTAATTATGTTTCATGTTGAAGCATGTAGCATTGTTTTTGTCTATACAGTAAAGACAATTCCCCCACGTGCTTATTAAGATCATTAAATTAAAGAGCATTGTTCAGAATTGGTCTTTAATCAGAGCATGTACAAGCACCAAAAACCTGGGCACACACGAGAGCAGGAAAATGCAAGTCTCTGATGTACAAACATGTAAAAAGCACCTAATACCTGGCATATTCTTTGCCAGACCCAAAGATTATTGCTTCTAATTCGCTTTGTTTTCCCCTATTAGCAAAGGAAACAAATACTTTCTGTCCCTATAGGCTGTGTAACAGGGTATGATTCTTGCTCCATAGGAAGCAACACCAAATTCCCTTCACTTTCAAAGGGCTGAGAAATTCACTCCTTTATGCTCAGGAACAAATATGCCAGTGGTTCCCTGGGAAGTGGAATTTCTAAAACGTGATATTTGACCTTTCTGCAGGGTAGCTTCTCATGTGGCTAAAAGCATGGTTGTGCCTGTGTTGTTTTATCCCACTGCTCCACCGTGAGCAGCTGGGTGCCATGAAAGCTCCAGCACTGGAGGCATTTTGGGAACTGGATAAACTGCAGGCTTTGTGCTTCTGCCCACAAACCAATGTTTAATCCAGAGCTTCCCACCCTTCTGCCAAGGATGGCTAACATTGTACAAGTTTAAGAGTTATTACTGGTAGGTTGACAGACATCATGTTTGCTGGGTTTTCTTATAAAACCCAGCTGAAAGTGTTCCAACACTGTTAGTACATCCTAAAATCCTTGCTTCTCCTACTTTATTTTCCACAGCTTGTTATTACGTTTTCAGCTCAGGACCTGATTTTGGACAGAGAGCACTGTAGGGAGCTTTCATCTATGTATGACAGCAAGTTAATATGTGATTTTGTGATTCCTGGAAGAGCACATATGTGCAAGTACCTCCCTGAATCAACAGTTTTGATTGTAAATCATTTGAGGCAGGATTGTCATTTACTAAATGTGTGTACAATGACCTGCCTGAGATTCCCAACACTACTGTAAAATGACTAAATAAGTAAATAATAGTGACATCCATGCTCTGACAGCAGCTGTGAGACTTCCCATTAAATTAAGAGCTCAAGAGGTAATTGCAACTAAGAGTCAAAGGAGGGACCAGACAAGTGAATTTCTGGTTGTCATTCATGGAGCAGGGTCAGGATGCCTAAAGTATCAGTTCCTTACTCCCTCTGTGAACAGGACTCTGGATTAAGGAATTGTCAGCCTGGCATAAGACTTTCCTTTCTTTGCTAAGTGGCAAAAGACACCAGTATGAATTATGCTTAGCATGGGTTGGCTGGAAAAAGCTGCAGGGCAATCAGCAATGATCAGCCCTCTGCCAACTGATTATAAAAGCTCAGCCATCAGTCCTGTCTGAGATTCGTTTTCCCACTGCCTATAAAACAAATCTTGAGTCTTATTGCTTGTCATCTTTTTGTAAGGGGTGATTTTCAGAAGACCGAGGCAATTTTAGCAAACCATAACAGACACATAGGTTTATATGTATATGTATAAAACCTCAAATGTTTCTTTTTCTCTTTTCTTTAGCTTCTATTTCCTTTACACCACTCCTATCTCTATGTCTGTACACAGTCTTATCATCATATTCACTGCCCTCACCTTTCCCATCTCTTTTATTCCTTCAAAATCTTCCTGCCTGCAAATTTCACATCTTTTTAACACTGTGTCCTTTCCTGGCCCAACTAACACCACACATTTTTGTTCAGATTATATCTGTTTCTCCTCTTACAAAACTTGTTTATAGTATTCTCACTTAAAATGCAAAAGATAGTTTGGCAAGAGCACATTTTTGCAAGAAATAACAAAATTAAGGAGATCCAAAGCCAACTACAAAACCCCATGTAGGCAAAGAGGTACAACCAACAGTACAGCAAAACTGCAGTTTCCAAAACAAACTGGAAAAGTTTCATCAAAGTCCCAGCCCTTGTTCTTAATTGGACACCCTGGTGTTTGAAGGGGCTTGGTGGAAAATAAAACAAATGTGCCTATTGTTCTTAGAATAAGTATTACAATAATAATCATTCTTTAAGCATCAGTAGTGCCTTTCATCTAAGGACCATAAAGCACAGTGCCAACATGAATGAAAAACCTCTTGGTGTTCCTATAAACAAGGTAGACATTTTAGACCCATTTTTAACAAAAGACTGAGGCCTAGATAAGATAACAGAAATTTTATTTTAACATTTGCTGTTGGCTACTTAATTCTAGGTATATTTAGATCCTGAAGTATTACTTGCTTTTCACATCCCTGGTTTCAATGGCTCTTATCCCATAGCAACTCTCAAACTCAAGTCCTGCTTTAGTTAGTTTAAATCTGTGGGCTTATATCCTGCTGTCTCCAGATCTCTGCCAGAATCAGACCACACATTTGTGCAAGGACTGGACCTTTCATCTATACATGATTTTCATAGTATAGCCAATGTCCTGTGAAGACCCAGTCATAGCTTTCTCTTTCAGCACAAGCAATTCTATTCAATACCATATTGAATACAGTGACTACAGTTGATTCAGCAGGCTGAGATTTTTACAGGATTGGGTCTTACACATTTCCTTCCTAGTCTTTAAAAGCTCTCAAATGGCTTCACATACTCACCCAAGGGTTTAAAACATGAAATGTAGATAAATCCCCACAAACCCTTATTTTATCAACCTTTGCTAACTCCGCAGTGATTGGCTAAGAAATTTGTAAGCAGCATCTTCCATGCATTGGCTTAATCAGAAGCTTTCAGCCTCACTCCCAGCCAATCCAAGTGCTAAACACAACACTGCCCAATTTATTTTTTAACAAGGTTCTCTACTATTGAAACCAGTATGGAGTGCAATTATGGGCTTAACATTCAACTGTTAAATTATCCTCCCAACATCTTTCCAGGCGACTCTCTTAGCTCTTCAGAAGAATATTTTATTGGAAAGGGTAAATGTATTAAAATCTACTGTTAAAACACTCAACAAATCTCCCCTGTCAGGCCAGTAAACTGTAGTCCACCCACTCTGATCTGAGATTGCTGTTTCTCTGCTCCCCCTTCCCCACCTCCCTTTTCTTTGTTTAAAATATGCTGACCACACAGTGACCTCTCGTAACCCATTGGTCGAAAATTACAACCAGCCACACAAACAAGCAGCTCGAGGTCAGAAAGAGCAGGGTCTGCTAAAAGTTAGTAATCATACATTAATTCCCTGACATAATTAATCAAAATGAACCACCGTTATCTTGCGCGGAACCTTTAACCTATTACAAAGGGGTCAATTTGCAAACCACTTGAGCATGGGAGTTTGGTACAAATAGCATACTCCCTTCATCTGGGATGCCCTAAGTAGGCAAAAATGCCTTTGAAGTCCCAAATCTACTAGATTTAGATATAATTTCATCAATCAAGTTAAAAGGCTGCCTTCTCTCCAAAAAGGATTTCATGTAGATCTGTCATCTAGCTCTGTTCAGTGGGTGACTGAAAATCCATTTGTTAGGCTCTTTTTGTCAGGATGGAGTAGGCTGCAGTTGGCTCTACATGTCAAAATAGCTGAAAGTTTATCAAATTGAAGGCTAAGAGGCATGATTTGTGTTAGAACTTGCGCTGGTCTGGTGAAGGAAGCAGTAAATCTCAGCTTTGTTATGCCAATCAGCTCCAATTCTGGAACTTAATTGTGTTTTCATTTGATATGACTATAATTACATCTATATAGTGCATGCAGCTATTCACAGGGAATCAGAAACAGCACTTCACACATTTGTACAGCTACCAAGACCATGTTGCCTTATGATCCTTTATGCTCTCACCCAAGCAAAGTGCCTGTGAAATAGCAGGATCTCCATCTTGGTTAAGCTCCCGAGAAAATTAACCCTGATCTTTCAAGGGATTTTAGTGCTCAGTTCCTTTTCAGATCTTAAATTCCTGCTGAAATCAGCATGAATCAGGCATCTCGACAGGAATCAGGAGACTAAATACTTTTAGGATTTGGGTTAAAATGGCATGTCCAAGGTCACACAAGAGGAACCTGCAGCTGAGGGGAGCAGAATTCAGGTCTCTGAAGTCCACTGAATCAACTTTCCTCCATCAGCTTTAAGATACCTACAGTCCATGGAGTCTCCCTTGAGTGTTTTCTAATCTGCTTTCGTATGCACCAATACAAACATTCATCCGTATGTATATCTAATGTATTTATTTATTGCATGCAAGAATGGATGAGTTGTAGACTTTTAGAAGGATATCATCTTATCAGTGATATCATATGTCACACAGGTGAACCTCAAGGGGTTTACGATGTTACCCAAAACCCCAAAATAGAATTAATTTTAAGCCATTCACTGAATCTCATTTTCTGTGCTATATAATATACGAGCACAACAGAGGTGTCAAATATATTTTAAATTACTTTATATAAGCATTAGTGCAACAACTGCATTTGGAAAGTATCACACCTACTTAAAAAGTTTCTGGGAAATGTAAAACAAAGTCTTTGTTAAGGTCAGTGTTTTAGCAGAGGTCACTTGAACTACAATTCCCAATATGCACATGGAGTTGACAAGCCTGGCTTTTAAAACAAAATCACAATTCATCATCTGAATGTCAGATCTGTGGCTTATGAGTTCCTGGTGTCTGAATGATTATGACACTTATAAAGTATATTTTATTATTACAGCCCACTCATTGCCACTCTCCATATGTGAAGTGATGGATATTTTAAATGTAATTCTACTTATTTATATTTATATCTTACTAGTGACAGGTAAAAAGCATCAACAAATCACTGCAATTTTTAACTAGTCAGAGACAAGATTTATTTCCAGTGTAGTTAGCATGCACACTGTGGTTATTAGGAAGAATGATTCCCACTCAGAGAATCATTGTTTAGTCATGTTTAATTAAAATAAACAATAAAAAATAAAAAAGCAACCTCAAAACATTCAGAAATGTCACAGAAAGGTAAAAGGGACAGTGGTAGAGACACGTCAAGATAAGCCTTTGTGTGCAAACAAGGCACCAGACTGTGCTCACCTCTCTGCCTTGGCTGCTGAAAAGGCTGGTCTGATGTGGCGGTCTCCAGTCAAGAGCCAGGAACTGCCAGCAGCAACTTCCAGTGCTGGAACCGACCTCTGGAAATCAAGAGGCTAAAAATGTCTTTAACAAGAAGAGATGAGATTGCCTGCAACGAAATGCTTCTTCAGATTGTTGTCTTTTCTAGCATCACTTCCCAGGCTGGCTGGACAACATGCCAGACAGAAGGCTGGAGATGAGAAGGCTGTGGGTCATTGTGGCCTTCCAGTACTTAAAACAAAGCAAAAAAAAAAAAAAAGGGAGACT
>VZRZ01002949.1:56221-168550 GCA_013398175.1 Climacteris rufus
CTGTGGCATTGTGGCCTCCAATTACTAAAAACAAAAAAAAAAAAAAAAAAAAGGGAGACTGAGTTTTTACAGGGACAAGGGAGTGATAGGATAAGAGGGAATGGTTTTCAGCTAGAAGAGGACAGATTTAGATTAGATGTTCGGAAGAAGTTCTTTACTCAGAGGGTTGCGAGACACAGGAACAGGTTGCCCAGAGAAGCTGTGGATGTCCCATTCCTGGAAAAGGGATTGGAATCAGATGACCTTTTAAGTCCCTTCTAAATCAAACTCACCCTGTGATTCTATGAAAAGGGGGTAAGCTCCTCTCCTAGCAGATCTAAAAACCACAGCTTAGCATCCAAAGTGCAAATGGTTCTTAGTCTGCTTCATCCGTCTCATATCAAAGCCCTTTTGCACCGAAGTTTTGCAGGTGCTCCTGGTCACAACTCAGTGCATTCCTCTCAAAAAGAGCAGAGCTGGACATGCACTGCAGGGTGGGATCAAGGGCCAAGGTGGGAATGCCCTTTTTGGATGCTGGGTAACTTTGTGCCCTGGGATAGTACAGTCATAGGTTGGGGACAAATTGTTGGTTATGTAATCACAGGTCTCTCATCAGAAAATTGTGAAAAAATAAAATGTCTTTTCCCAACAATACTGGCTCCACAGCCAGTCCCAAAATGCATGAGATGAATGGGTCACATTAGACTGTTCACAGGGAAATTTTGTAGATTAACAGAAAACTTTGAGGCTTATCTCCACTTCACTCACTATTCCAAGTCACCACATGCCCTAGTACAAACTACTGAAACCCTCACTTAGCATGTGTGTAAAATGAATATAACTATAATTAATGACCTCCAGGGTCTCTGGAAAAACCATTTAGCATTTGTCAGGCACTTTGTGGGCTTTTGGGTCAAAAACAATAAGTGCAAGGTAGCATTATGAAGAGTTTCATCCTCAAGTTATAATAACAAATAATAGCAGGATCTTTGAGTCACAAATAAAATCACATTGCAGAAATGTGTAACATAGAAAATGTGACTTGACACATCACACCTGCAAATAGGCTTTGGGGTGTGTAACGTGCAGAGGTACCTGGACCTGGGCTTTTACGCCTCATTGTGCATGGGTAACTTCTGCTGTTGCTAACAGGTGGGAAACAAGTGTGAAAACAACAATTGCAGCAACTCGCTGACAATGGCAGGTTGCTCTGAGGTAGGAGTTACCTTGAGCTATCCTGTGATGTAACTGGAAGGACAAGGAGGTTGCTGGTAGCTCATTCTGCAAAACCCTCCGAGCTGCAACGGCTTGTGAGTCACACCCCAGAGCATCTGCAAGGAAAAACACATTACATTTTCCAGGCCACCAAAACTCCTGCTCAAAGTGGAAAACTCACACATGTTCAATCCATTCCCTCCCCCACACCCCCTGTCTTAACTCCTATGGGATAGGGAGTTTATTAGTTAATACTTGAACTTAAATCTTCATCTGAGGAAGTGATGAGCATCTAAGTCTCTCCTCCCTTCTTGCACAGAGATGAAAGTTTCCTCGCTGGCCTGTTCACTCCAACCTCCCCCTTCCTGGAAGAGATGAATCCCTGGTGAAGAAATCTGAAACCTCTGGCCACCCAGCATATCCTCCAGAAATAAAAGCATCTTCTCTGAGAAAATGCATGCATGGAATGGAGCACAATGCAAGGCAAGCTCTGCTTGCATAGAGCTGTAGGAAATGAAAGGTAAAAGCCAAAAAAGCCAAACGGAGTTGTGTTAAGATAACAACAGGACATTGTTTTGATCCCAGGAGATCCTGTGGTTTTTCTTTTTAATAGTGTCACTTAGAGTAACTTATAAGGGAGGCAGGGAAGGTGACACAATTTTATAACTCTGCAGGGGCTTCACACCATGGGACAAGATTCCTATTGTACTGAGGAGTATTGGAAAGAAAAGGGGGAAGAGGAAAAAAAGAGCTTGCAAAGCAGATCTAAAATTACACCTATTCTCAAGGAAGATACAAATCTAGGCCAGGAGGATTGCTCATTACAATGAGCTCCTAGGAACTTTTCTAGCAAATGCTTCACAGGTATTTATCAACCTGGCTGAGGGCAGGTGAGTGGGAGCAAGAAAAAAAAATCAGCCCGCTTCCTCCCCACAAAACCCTCAGCCTAGTTTCTGCAATGGATCATGGTTTGTTTTCCATTTCCTCAGTCCAAAATTTATCCAAGAAGCCCCCAGTTAATGGAAGGGTATGGTAGGGTCACGATAGAAAGACAGGAAATTTCAGATGTAACTAATTCTCATGACTTTCTCACACAAGATCATGTTCAGGCAAACACAAAAACAACCTTTTAGCTAAAGAGGACAAAGTAAAAGCAGCAGAGAGGGTTTGCAAGGGCTATCTGTGCATTACACTTGGGACTGGATCACCCCCAAGGTGTAGTCCCTGTACACTTCTCCTCCTGATCCAGATCCCTGCATTTCGCATTGTTTACTACAATCAGTCTCTGCTTGATGTATTTTTCACTCAACTAACTCCCTTTACCCAGCTGCACACCACATGGAAACAACTTCTGAAGCTATTTCTTTATTTCAGAAATACAAATTCGTGTAGTCAACAGTTTCTTTTCAGTCCTTCTTTCATCAGTCACACCAACTGCAGCAGAAGTGGACATAATCCATAGAAACAATGAGCTCTAGACCACGTGAGGTAGCTGGCGTACTCCATACAGGTACAGAAAATAATTCCAGAGCCTGGCCCTAACAAATCAATTGCAAATTTGAAGCCACAAAGTTGGAACAACTGCCCTCTTACAAGAAAAATTCATAAACAGTTAAACCCAAAATAACAGAAAACAGGCAGATTCAAAGAGGGAAAAAAAAAAAACCAACAAAATTGAATGGGCATCTGTGATTTTTAAGCTATAATATAAATCCAGGACAAAAATTACAGTGGGATGGATGTAATGTCCCACTATTATTACTTTGAGGGAAGGTCTTCAAAGATCTTTATCTGAGCTAATTTCAGCTATTGGGTACAGAACTTCTTTTATTCCCTTCCCACTCTGCATCACACAATGCTCTTTTTGGTGTTTCCGTTCACACAGCGGGCACTGATCCCTGCTAGGAGAGGTGTCAAAACTTCTAATAAAATGACTGCTCACGCAGAAAGTCTCACAGCTGAAATTTTGGAGTCGTACAAACTCCCACACAAAGCAGGGCTGTCAGATCAGATTGCAAGGTGTCAGTTTACCCAATTCAAACCTGAGGTTCTATGAAAAAAATGCACAACAACCCCCCCCTACACACACACACACAAATGGAAAATGTCAATCAAAAGTAATTAATAGTTTTCCTTCCTCTTTCGCACTCCAAAGAATGCCACAAGACAATATTCTGTGAGCTCAAATAACTGATGAATAACATTCACTCAAAAATCACACGCATGGTAAAATATTCACAGAAGTTGTCAGTGGTACCTGAAGACTTGTATTCCAGTCTATCCCAAATTCCTCCGCAGTTTCTGTGCTGAAATGTGGTGTGCAATGTAAAGTTTGGGAGGTGACAGAAGGCGTCGGTACAGATGGGGAGGACAGATGTGGGGTTAAGCCAGATGTGAGGGAAAGAGCTTGGGGGCAGATTTGAGCCTTCAGCACCTTCCATTTATGTCAAGCAACTGTGAATGATCTCATTTCCCAAGTCATCTGGGGCAAAATATGGCTTTTTGTAGAGGAGCCAATACCTATGGGAACTTATAAAAAATAATCTTATTGAGCTTGACTAAGACCTGAAGAGCTTTAAACCAAGCTCCTTCAAGCTGAAAGACAAAGTCCTTCATTCACCAGCAATATCTGCACATAAGGCCAGTACTACAGGTTGCTGGCTCTTCATCTTGACATCAGACAGTGCACAAAGTGATGGAGGGCTGGTTTATAATTTATTTTCAATATTTAGTTTATACTTTATTTTCAAAATTTAGATGTGGATTTAGTCACATACAGATTTACTCACAGGATGCAGAGGGACTGACAAGGTTGCAGACCCATACCCTTTCTTCCCCATTAGCCCACCAATTCCTATGCTGTGTTTGAATCCATCCATACCCTACATCTCAGCTGTCCCCTCAACATAGCCATGGATGGAAATACATTAGTAGACAAGCAACTATGCTGGGAAAAAAAAAATCCTCCCATATCCTTCATATTCCTTGCTATGGGAAGGACTAGCCCTGCTTTGGTGCAGCTTTCTCTCCCCTAACTAGGGATTTTAGGAGACAGACATCCCTGGCTGTCAAGGTTGTCTCTCTAGCTGCACATCACCCTCACATGTGAATTCTTCCTAACTCCCTTCACTCAAACTGATCTGACTGAGCCAGAGAGCCTATTCAAAGTGGTTTGCAATTTTTTCCTGCCATTTCCCCATTCAGTTCCCTGTGTAAAGACATGATCCTGCAAAGATTTATGTTTAAGCATTACTTAACCAAGTAATCTCCTTAAAGTCAATTGAATGGCAAAGAGGGGTTTCTCAACACAACGTGCTGGAGCCCTTTTCCATGATTATGGGCACTAAATTACTCCACATCATTCCCCTTCACCACATAACACCTGTGTGATTTTATGGACAGATGCCATGTATATATTTTGGATTTCTCCCAAATTATTTTTTTTCCCCTCCACATTTTTAACCTATTGGCTGGAATACCCTTCATACATCCTTAATGTACTCTGAGTGGTAAGTATGGGATGCAGGTAGCTCCTCCCAGCCTACTTGCAGGCAATCTAATGGCAGAAGGACTGCTACTCTGGATATCTTTAAAGCACCAGGTCTGTAAGTTGTTGCTGCTGTTGTAACCCCATAAAGCTCTTTTCTTTTGTTCTCTTCTTGAGACTGGTTCCTAGTACCCTTCAGACATTTTATTGATCTTTCTCCCCCTCTAGCTCATACATGCTAATTGTACCTCTGTAGCAAAACAATCTTATTATCATGTTAATTAGTGGGAGGGTTGTTGAGGGTTTCCAGTTCATTACCTGCTAATTTCAAGATAAATGAATCCACAGGTTACTAAGTAAATAAGGTCACCTATCAAGTACTTGTAAACGTGTTTGTAAACAGGGAGGGGAGATGGAGAGCGAGAGAAAGGGAAGTATGTTTAGTGTGGATGGTGGGAAGTAGCTTTGGATATGGATTTGGCATCCCATGCTGGGGTGACTCCATTTCCCTTGAACTCATTTGTAATGGAAAGCGAATGTTTGCTGTCCACCTGGTTCCCCAGTGGGACGTTTCCTCCTGCAACTACTTTGTGAGCTCAAAGGGCTCTTTGTGAGCAGATTACTCACTCGGAGGTTTGGTTGATTGTTGCTGCCTTTTGTGGTGAGAGCAAGGAGTGAGGACATGCACTAGGAAATACAGCACCAAAGGCGGAAGAAAAAAGCATGGTACTGTGAGTCACAGACACCTCCCCTTCCACATGGCTCCGGGTTATTCATATTGCCTTTATACCCAGGGCACCATCACAAAGGAATTCAATAGGAGAGGGGAAATAAGTAGTCAGATCCTCTGCTGGGGTGAAGTGACATGTGTCTTTGAAATCTGTGCCTTTACAACACACCCCAAATCTCCAGGAAAATTACTCTCCGAGTGGGGCAAGTGGATGAAAGGACCATGTAGAAAAGCATATCTGAAGCATGGGGATTGCAGAGGTAATGTATCAGGGGTCAAAATGGAAAGTGATACTGAGCAGGGTCCCCTGGGCTCTGTCCTCGCACCGTGTTTGTTAAAGTCAGTGAAATTAAGAATATGTGCATTAACTGTTCACAGCACACGGGGCTGGGGAGGGCAGCAAGCCCACTGAAGAGAAGGAGAGAAATTCAAAGAGATTGATAAATTGAGAGGGGAAAATAGGGTACCAATCCCTATTGCTGTGGACAATTTCAGCATCCAAGCCTGAGCAGGAATAACGTATATGAATCAAGGAAAAGGGTGACTCCTCATTAAAGGATGTGAAGAGTTGAGCAGATCCCAAGTTAAAGGGAAAGGGACACTGTTATGATGCTGTGGACAAAGGAAAAGTGATATTAGCACATAGAAGCAGGAGTTTTGCCTGCCTCACTCCTGAGCGACCTCCAGCCCATGGAGCTCTGGCCAAGGACAGCTTTACTGACAGAGCAGAGCTCCAGCCTGTGAAAAAAAAGAGACCAAATTAACACAATTGTTTTAACTGAAGGATCCAGCAGGTTCCCACTCAAAACCACCTCAAGACCTTCTTATTTTGCATCTAGGCGAGAATTCACCAGCTAACCCCTTTTTCTGGTGATCCTGGATTCAGCTTTCTATTTAACTCATGTCTGAGTCTGTTTCAGAAGCTTGGAATGGTTCACAAAACTTCCAAGGGTGGTCCAGTGGGTTAGACCTGAGGGAGCAAAAGAGCTGGGGAAATTGCAGTGACTAATTCATCTGCCCCATCCCACCTTTTTCTCCTGGGGAGACATCTGAAAAGACTGTTTCAGTTTGTCAGATTTGATGCAAATGCCATTTAAGAGATAAGCTTGTGGTAAATTTCCTTTTTTTCCCCTAGCTGCTTTAAAAATTTCTTATTTGTGCCAGGAGCTCTGCCATTTGAGTCACCTGATCTTCTTGCACCAGCTGGGTAAGCATATAGCAACTTGTATCATCAGCTTCCAAGGGTGAACGATCATGAAAAACAAATTTAAAGTTGCTTTTTGCGAGCATGCAGGATAGAAATAACCATATGACTGTTTGCTAAAAACAAGTGCAAAGGCACCACAAAAACAGTCCAGGCAAATCCACTTAGTCTTCTTTTTTTTTCCCCCTCCCTTCCATTTTATTTAGAGAGCCATGCATTTCTCTATTTTACACAAATTAGAAAGCAGAAATAGCCTTTTTTTTTGGAGTAGTGGTTGATATCAAATGCCTGTGAAACACAGCTAGCGCTTCTTTGAACTCTGAATTGCTTGTGCATTTATTTGGATACCAGAAACTGGGGGATTTTAAATTTCAAGAACAGCACTTACAAGGAATATTCAGCATTATCTTGTTATTGTAACTAAGCAGCTAAAATATATGCATGAAACATAATCAAAGGGGGGTTCTATATGGGTGTTTATTTCATTTTCACCTGCTTCACATAGGATCAGAACAGACTTTGAGAAGAGATGCCTTCTGTGTTCATTTTTTTAGTGTGCTTAGGAATTTTGGTTTTTTTTTTCCTGTGGTAAACTGCATAATTAATCCAGTGTTTATTAATATAGACTGAAATGCTTGTATCATCTGGTTTTGGCTTCCCTTTCAGAATACCTTTAAAGTTTCTGACTGTGTAAAATGTAGATACTCCAGAGGCATCTGGTTTAGCAGTCCAACTAGCTTCTGAAACACTGAATTCTCCCTTCTTCTTATTTTTAATTAAGATAATAAATTGGTCTTAAATTATCCCTGAAATCAGACCAGTGTTGATTACAATGGGTTTCATGCTGTGACAGCTCAAGATGATGTTATTTTTATTCCTTTTCAACGAGATCTTAATCTCTCCCTGCGTGTAAACAAATTGTCACAGTAACCTTGTTCTTTAATCTCCCAGCTGAAGACCTTTAAAGCATAGGGAGATAACAGATCTAACTGAGATTTCATCAGCTTTCAGGCTTTTACAGATATGCCGCATGCCTCTCCCACTGCTGCAGTCTTTAAATGTTGAAGGAGAGAAGTGCACATTACACTCAAAAGCTTTCCTTAAACGTTTGAAAATAGTATCCGCCTAGCAACATGCGATCCAGGGCTCAAATCCACAGAAAAAAATTTGGAAGCAGGCACAGCAAGCCAAATTGCTACCTGTTGTAGCTAGTGCAGAACTTTCCCACTGTCTCCCCTGTATCGCTCTGGCTTACGCCAGCCAACCTTGCTAAAAAGGTCAACGCATTTTAATACTCAGAGGAACATTGTATGTCAGGAAGGAACACCAGCCTGCATTTTTTAATCTTCTCCTAGCAAAGGAAGCAATTTCAAGGGGCAGTTAATAAAAAGAGGAGTGAAGAGGTAACATGCTCTTTTTTTTTTCTGAACTCCCTCCACCTGCTTTGCAAATATGAACTAATTTGTCTTCTAAAGCAACAGATACATAATTATACCCAGTCAGCTCTTACAAATGGGGTAAAAGAGGCAACAGGCAGCAAAGTTATTTGCCTAAGGCCCTGCAGCCTGTCTCAGGCAGTGAGCAATTGCCCCCACTGGGGAATCCAAACCTGCAGCCTCACTGCTCTCCTGTCAGTGCTGTGGAGCAAACTTCCAGGCTTAGCCAACCTCGACAACTGGTTTTCTGCTAAGTTCCCAAAACTCTTCCTTCCACTGGCACATGGCTGGGATAATGCTGTCAACTCCACCTGTGAATACTTCTTTAAAGAATAATGTCAACAGTCTGTATGTCAGGCTATTTCAGTGCATTCAGATGAGCATTTTTCATGTTTGAGGGCATGTAAGCATCATTATTCATAGTGGTAGGACTGGGAATACTCAATAGCATCCATAAACCTGGTGTGCATTTCCTTACAGGTGAACATTATTTGTGAGTAGACATATGGGTACATTTTCCAAACACTATACAGGAGCCACTGCACACACACAAAAAAATCTGTTCCTGTTAAAACAGCTTTTGCCCAGGCATCTATTGATGTTTGGAAAATGTGCTCCATTTATTTACTGGCATGCCAGTTATTTGTCTATATAACAATGTTTTCTGTCAAGTCAAAAATTTACTGTTCCTGTAGTTTAAATTCTTTCACTGAAAATTCAGCCAAAACTATTCTGACAGAAAGGCTTCTCTGCAAACAGCAGAGATACCTGCATTGGGTTTGCAATAATGTTGTCCCAGATTTACTACTGACTTTCATTTGTTTTAGTATGCTTCCAACATCAAATTTAAAAGCACTTCATATATTTCAGAGTATTTCAAAGTTCTAACAGATATGTGTTAACAACATATAAGTACCAAATAAATAGATATACATAAATAGGTGTATAATGTAAATTAGGTTTTATTTATTAACATTGCCATTAACTGAGAACTATTTCTTTACTTCTGGATGTTTGACTTCCCAAGAAAACTGAGTAAATAAGAAACTTTCTGAAGGAAAACAGGCAAAACTCAGGTGAAGAATCTTAAGTTGATGAGGCATATTACACCCAAAAATTCCACATCAAGAATAACTAAAGGATTCTACAGTGGCAAAAAAAAAAAATGAAGTTTCTCCACATGAAATTATTCTACAAATGTCTCACAGGTTTTTCCAACTAATGACCAAGAGAAGAAAGAGCCACAGAAAAATTAATCAGAGAATACAAAAAGTTGCAGCCTGTACATTTTATACACCTACTTTTTGTTCAGAGTGATTTTTTAATTCTGAAATTCCTTCAACTTTGTTTTGATCAGCTTCTGCAATTGAAAATGTAGGTAAATGGATATAATCATTTCAGGAATGCTTCCAGAGAGTCACTACATGTAGTTTTCTAAAAATATTTTAAGTAGACAATAGAAAATATTTATTTGACAGAAAGCTGATAAAGTGACTACATGCAGAGTAGATTTTGGGAACATTTACTAGTTGAAGTTTGAAAGTGAAGAGCAGTAAGCTTGCAACAGGAACGGGGAAGTGATTGCTCCCTATTTTTATATTTCACAATTTCAGTAAATTAAAAAAAAAAATGAAATCCACAATCTTTGCCAGGGCTGAGAGAGGTGTGATTGCTCTAGAGGCACATTGTCCCTGTGACTATGGTCTTCTGATTACATGCCAAACTCAGTTACTGTCTCCTCGTTATTTGCACCCTCTCCAGGAACAGAAGAAAGGACAGCCAAAAGCAGAGCCTGCTCCGTGTGAAGCCAGGGCAGGACTATGGCCTTTTTGACAGCTCAAAGAGAAGACTATCAAGTTATCCCATTGCAGCAGACTACACCTCAGCAGCTTCACTGTGGATAATTCCTACCTGTCCTAGCCACATGTGGAAGAGTATTTGGGACACTTGTGTTAACACCTGAGTTTGCCTCATCACTTCTGTCTTTACCACACCCACAGGTTGCAGTCTAAGATAAACAAAAATACAGTTTTTCCCTCTATTCTGAAGGTATTCCCAAGTCACTATAAATCCATCCTCTCTCCTTTTAGTCTTTCCAGAAGGAAGACCTCCCTGGTAAAACATCATTAAAAATGAACAGTGGTTTTAAGAGCTAAAAGGAAGGCTTTAAATGTAAATACCAGTGAGAGTCTCTGGTTCAGTTTTTGCAGCTGCAGTTCAAGTCTATACACTTAGTGCCAACTATTTCTTATCCTCGCACGGGCTAGCAAAATATCACAGCCTGAGCTAAGCATAACTTGTCTTGCAACTTCTGTAAGAGTGAAGATCAATTTTCTCCCTGAGCAACAGACTAATTCATCAGCAGGGACTAAGATGTGGCAAGAACAAATAGCAGAGAGCAGAGAAGAGAAACAGAGAGAGAGGAAGGGACAAGACTGGAGGGAGAATGAAGACAAAGTAATTTGCTAACTAATGTGACCTGATGGAGCCCCCAATTCTGTGTCCCCTGGAAGGGAAGGGGCTACACCTATGTGCAGCCCTACATTACTATTTGCATAGCATAAGCCCCAGAGGTAGAGTAAGTGCCTTCCAGAGACTGGCTGCAGTGCCAGGCAGTGGCATCTGTCATTCACTAAACCCTTGGCATTGCTTTGCTTTCCCATATAAACACGTCCCTCACCCACATCACGGCATTTTGAGCCTTCTGAAATGAGGAGAACTGGATATCTCCATCCACCATGCTGAACTGACTTTCCCTGTGGTGCTGCCAACACAATTTTAAAGCAGATAGTGTAGATGATTACTTAAGTGAATTTACACATGATGGCAAATAACTATGCTTAATAAAACTGAGAGAGCCTTAATGATTTCATTTTGGTGATTTAATTTATAAAAGCAAAGCTTAATCATTTAATAGCATCATTAAGAAAGCACCACAGGAAGTTTAGAAATAAAGAATCATCCATATCTCCTGAGAAATGAGTTTTCTTCTAACATTCCGCTCATGACAAAATAAAACAGAAAGCTTACAGCTTCTTAAATAATTGCACTTGAAATATAAACAATCCCTAAAGAATCCATTCAGCCTCATCTTCTGCAGCACAGAAGAATTGCATTTCTGTGCACCACAGTGTGAAAGAGGCTTCACAAGTAAAAGGCACCATTGGTGATGGGATTGCTTGTATTTTTATTCAGTTAAAGACTGTCTGTGAACAAAATGAAAATTTCAGGGCAATTAAAAAAAAATTGTTTCAAAAGCAGTAGTTGAAAATAAAATTATACTCTGCCACTACATTTGACAATGGAAGCATCCCTTACAAGCACAGTGTGTGTGTTTGTGCATACATGTGCACACACGAATATTCCCCAGTTCCACATGGAAATCTCCAAGGACTAGATTAACCAAGAGTTTGCACTGGGGTAATGGAAAATATGACCTCATTAGTATTAGGTTTGTCATTTGCTCCATAATACAAAAGTAAATTACAATGTATTAATGCAGTTAGTGTTGTTTTTAATGTGCACTGGGATACAATAAAAGTTTTTATTGGGGAAGTGTGATGGCATGTTTTCACTATGGCATTAGCACTGGTCTTCTGATAGGGCAGCCAGTCATATTACCCAGTGGAACACTCCTATAATGATGTAGTAAAATTTGACTCTGATATAGTAAAATCTGTTTATGGTAAAGCCGTTTTTTCACACAATTGGGCTGGGGTAGGGAGCAGATTAGACAGAGCTAAAAGAATACTTTTCTGACTGTATTTTCATGGAAAATGCTCAAAACCCAACAAACAGATATTCCTAGGCTTCAGGCCTGTCCAAATGAATTACCATGCCATTGTCTCTGTTTTCCTTTGCCCAGCTCCTTCTCTACTTCAATTCATCCATAGGTTTGTGATCCAGCAGCTGCCATAAATTAGTGCCCACATCTTGGTGAAGCAGCCTAAACAGAAGCATTGAAATTTAACACACTTTTAATAGGCTTGTCGTGGAGTTTTGCATGTACAACCCAGCCCACGTAAAACAACCTCAGGCGCATTCGTGGCTTTGGAGCAGGAAGGTAATGGTGGAGAGCAGGGGGTGGGGTGGGATCGTGTCCCTGCTGAGCACAGAGCTTGCTTGTGTGTGCAGCAGTGCTGGCAACGTGCACCCTCCTGCCCCTGCTCCTTTATTGTGTTACCAAGAACAGGTTTGTGCTACTAATGAAGGTTTGCAGGTGCTATATTTAAGCCATGATTTTGTCTTTCTTTCTAAGTAGACAAAGAAAGTTTAATGCATTTGAACTCTTTTTCAATGGTTTTCTTAGGTCCTGACCAGCAATGACCAGCTCATTGTCATGCCCCAACCAGACTTCAAGTGACAGCAGTCACAGTTGTCTGTCCAGCTCCCCACACCAGCAAACCAGAGTCCACAATTTCTTGATTTCCAAACTTGTGTTTCTCAGCTTATTTCAAAACCAAGGCTGAATCTGGGTTTCTGTGGCAGTAGCTCCGTACAGGCTGACCCTGGGCTGAGGTACCACCCTGCACCATGACTGATGGCTGGAGTGCCTTCAGAGCCCTACAAAGCCATGTTCATAGATGATGTGACATGGGCAGCAGCTGCTGTCCAGAGTGGAAACTCTTGGGGGACAAATAAAGGCTCATTGCAACCACACTGGTCACTGTTCCCATCCCTCCCTGGAAAAGAGGAGACAAACCAGCAGCCCAGTCCCTGTCCATTGCCTCTCTGCTCCTTCTCACTTCCCCTTCCCTCAAAAGACGCAACCTTTCGTTTCTGGGGAAACTAGCCAGGATTTTTCTTTTGCTTTAGAGGTGCCTTGAACAAGCTTGAATATTCCTTTGGAAGGATAGATGAAAATAAGGGCTTTAGAGGAAAATTTGCTAGGACAAAGCTGTGAGAGGCGTTCATTAAAATAAAAAGAAAAAGATATCCATAAAGTCCTGAATAAGGCTTTGTAATGAATGGACTCAACTAGCCTGTGCCTGTGGCTCTCTCGCTAGACTAGTGACAGTAGTTGAAAGTTATTTATTTGTTTGTAATATACTTTTCCACCAAAACACTTTAGTAATAAAGAGACATGAGGGGAGACACATTAGAAAGTGTGCCATACATCAAAATGAAAAGTACCACATAAGCTACATGATGAACGTAGGATAAAATGTACTTTGTTTTCCACAAGACAAAGCAATAAGGAAAATGCTGTGTCTAGAGTAATTCTGAGCTTGGAATTTCTGCTGGTTATTTATTTTTATTAAGCAAATATACAATCCTGTAAATGTACCTGGTGCTAACTAAACAAGAACAGTACACAACCCCAGCTCTGAGAAGTTCACAGCCCATGGTGGAGAAGACAAAACAAAAGCCAACCATTCAAGGAAGCATTGAGACATTTTTGCTGAAAACAAGCAGAATTTATAAAAGGAGAAAATAGTATGGCTCTTGAAACTCCACACAATCATTAACAGGTATAAACATATCTCTTCTCCTTTCCATTTATTGATTTATTCCCTGGTGGCATATTGTCTAAATCCTGCACGGCGAGTCCCGAGGCAAGGACAGCCTTTGTGTTATTTGTACAGTGCTTAGCACTGCTGGGCCCCGATCTTTCACGGGGTCTTTTCTATTTCTTTTTTCAGCACAGCTAATATAATGAGCAGATCTGAAGACGAGAGTGAGGGAAGAAAAGCATCTGCAAGAAAAGAGTCAACAAAATCTGTGAGTGACACCAGGGGATTCTGATTGTGAAGTAAGAGGGGAGGAACAGAGAGTTAAAGCAGGGGCAGAGACACTGGTTACCTGCTTTTCCTACTTATTTACTTAAGAGCTCTTGCAGTTTTACTTGAAAATGTACAAGGAGACAAGAAAAAAAAAGTTATTTTGACTTACAAAAGCGTGGAAAGGTCATTAGGAAGACTTGAGAACCAATAAAGCTCTTTAAATCCTTCCTACTTGTAATGCATAGAGCAAAGCTTACAGGAAAGCTGCAGCTAAGAAAATTACAAATGGTAATGCTATTATTTGGCATATAGTTGCCAAAGGCATTCAATATAAAGATTTTACAGAGGTGTCAACTGATATATAGCAAACACACAAACAGTCTGCAGCTCTGTAACATATGCAAGGAGAGCCGAGACTAAATATTAAGCATATGAATTATATATTCTTGCAATGCAAGGCTGAGAAAATGCTTGCTGTGCACCATAGTTAAAATGAGCAATAAATACCAGGGTTAATGCTGGCAATGTCTTGTTGGGGAAGTTTCTCTAAGCCCCCCTCTTCCAAGTTTGGGTTTCAAACCATTTTCTGCTGTGTTGGATAATGAAGTGATTAGACTGCTCCTTTCTGAGACTGTTACATATTTAAAACAGGTTCCACCGCTGCCTCATTTTAAACATCAGAACCTGTTTTGGGCGCCAGAAATGTGAAACATGAACATCAATAGCTTTCTCCTGCCAAGATAAGAGCTTGCTGCAGAGGCCAAACATATGTCTCTCCTTCTTTCCCTGAGGAGGTTTCTGGATAAGGAAGAGGTGTGTCGGTACCTGAGCTGCTTGAAATGACTCAGACACATATGGGCCTTTTGTAAACTTCCCTTTGCTCTTTCTCTGTGGGGCAGAGAGGGATTTTGGTCTGAAAGTTATTGCCATCTGGGTTGGAGAGGCTGGGTCTGGCTGAGAGTGGCCTCTCCAGTAAAAGTGGCTTTAACTGCCAGGGTCTGACTCCCTTAGTAGGTGCAAGCCTTATGGAAACAGCAATGTGGACTGCTTTGCTTCCTCAGGAAGGGTCATTCCAAGGCTTCCACTTTGAAAGGAGCAGCAGGACTGTTGTGCTAAAACAGACTGTGCTTCATTGGCACCAGCAAAATTCAGGTGAGGGAGCAAATGTGAAGCACTGCTGTGTTTCAAAGAAAAGCTCTCACAGCAGGCCAGGAAAATCAGGATCTTGTCTTGCACACCAGTCAAGGCAATGCCTTTGCCACCTCTGAGGTGCTGGAAGTGCTGCCGTGCCTGATGCACTGGGTGAGCGCCCACACAGACACGCCATGTGAGCGGGACAAGGCACAGCTTTGTATTCAGCAACCTTGCCCAAAAGGCAAATTAGTTCTTGCAGCTCAAGTTTAATGAACAAAAAGTGCTCGTAGTAACCAGACTCTTGCCTTCCTCAAACAAGGTGGGGTAGTGTCAGGGCAAATTCAGCTGGGGACCTGGAGAAAGATTTTCCTTGTGTTTTGCTCTGCTTGACTGACTCTGTGCAACTGAATGCAGATCTGAGCCACCCTGGCTGCCTTCCCTGCTGTCACCGCAGAGAAGAGAGACACCTGAGACAGCCTCTCTGCCAGTGGACTGGGATGTGTGCCCTCCCACAGTGACTGCCACTGTGTTTTCCTCCTCTCGGGCGCAGAAAGCATCAATTTCATGTAGTGCCCTCACAAGACAAGAGTGACATAACTTTGCAGCTCCCCACACCAGGCTGCTGGCTCCCAGCCCTGGGACACTATCTAGAGACAGAATTGCAACCCTGAGCTGGTGTTTCCCAGCCAAGCCAGCAGCTGAGGTTTCTCCTGATCCATTCCAGTTTACCACAGTGTATGGGGAGCTCTGCCCTCTCCAGAGCCGTCTCTGCATTCGAGTCACTTGCTCATGCCTTGAAAGCACAACCCAAAAAACCACAAGAAAATATAAATCAAGCATGCCCAAGAACTCTGTCTGAATGTAAAAAGTGTCAGCATTTAATTTTTATATTTTCAAAAGTATGTCATCAAAATCAACACTTCATCAGGCCACCCTTACTGTAGGGACTCATGGGGACTCACACCTGGGCTGAGGAATGGTGGACATGAAGCCGCAGGGCACCTTCAGCTTCACCATTTCTTTAATATTTTAAAAGCCTTAAGCATGGTCTAGCCATGTGCATAAAGCAAATCCCTCCCCAGGCACTAAAATACAGCCACCTTTAAAGTGTAACAACAGTAAAAGACTGTAGACATGGATAGACACAGCAAACGGCCCCCAAAATACAGGGAGTTTTAACAGGGAAAATGATGGTTGCTTCATGGGATTTTGGCTCTGTGAAGAGCCAGGGCTCCTAAATCTTCAGAGTCAGCACCATCCAATTTTTAAGCAGTTAGGCAGTGACAAATAAATGCACCATTTAACTGCCTCTTATTGAAATTAATAGAAATGAATCATCTTGGCATTTTTGAAAAATCTTTCTGAAGCAGCTTAGGTGCCTAAATATCTTTAGCAGCATAGACCTAAGCAACTTTTCAAGTACTAGTTAGCTGCTGCTTCCTAATGTGTCTCATAGCACTAAATCACACAGAATAAATGGGGTTTTTAATGAATGTGAGAGGATGGGGCTTCAGCTGCCAAATTCCTCTTAGCCTTGAGCAAAGAGTGGCAGTAGCTATGAAGCTGGTCCTCCCCCAGCCAGCTGAAAGTCAGACAAAAATGGTGCACCCTAATTCTCCCAGCCTGTTGGTAGCACACTCATCAGTTTTATTGCAGTGCTGCTCTTATTGCTCTTAATTCATGAGGTTTCTGGTGCTTTTTTTCATTTTTTCCTAGGATCCTGGGCATGCAACAGCCCCAGCTGCTCCCAAGGGAGGTCAAACCAATGTCTGACATCCTCTCTCCTGTAGCATAGCAGCACACAGCAAACCACAGCCTGGCCGCTAAAACCCTGCCAAACAAGGTCCTTCTTCATACAGGCCTCACATTCATCCCCTAAGCTCCTGATGAACTTGAAATAACCACCAAAAATCCAAACTGCTGCAAGCACAGACATTGCAAGGAGATGGAGAAGGGCTGCTGGAGTGAGAAAGAGCAGCTGAATCACTACTGTGGTCATAAGTTTTTTCTCAGTCAAAGGCTATAGTCCACTGGAGAGTTGCTGTGAGGAGTGAAGGGAAGGCATTTGGGAATGCTTTGCATCCTTTTGTGTTTGATTTTGGATGGTTTGGGAGGCACAGTACATTCAGATCCCAATGTCATTGTTTAAGGGGTTGTTTGTTTCATTCCTCTCCTCCCTACACTGAAAATTAAATTTGGCACACAGAGACCAGTCACTGATGACTCTTCAGGGATAGATTTTTATTACATTTAGGAGACATTCAAAATAGTTTTTGACATTATTTTATTCTAGGAATTATAACTGAGACCCCAAGGGATGGAGACATGCAAAGCCCACAGTAAAGCAGTGGGAGATGCTGATTGCCCAAGGCTCCTTTGAAATCCCAGATTATGTTATGGATATAGTCACAGAATTGAAAGTTATCCATTTGCCACAATTTAACCCGTTGTTGCCTGCCAGAGAAGGCATGGGAACTACTTTCATGGTCTAAGCAAATGTATTAACTCCCAAGTTGCGGTCAAGAACATTCACATGGTTACTGTGGCTCTGTCCATGGGAGGTTGCTGGTGGAACAGAGTCATTCAACCATCTCGGCCATGGGCTGTCTCTCATGGAAAGGACATTTTTTCCTGTCAGACAGCACTATTAAGCTTCAGGCACGTGTTGGCCTCAGTGTCTGCTGCAGCTCCTGCTTGTACAGCTCACGATGCTAAAAGCAAGAGACACAGGGCAAATGAAAGAAACCAATGGGTGAAGGGCAGAAGGCAGAAAAAGTGCTGGGTAGAATGAATAATAGATAAATAACCCATTTCCTACAACTGCTGGATGCCCAGAATTGTGATCCTTTACCAAATCTGGGGAAGAGCAAGAATCGCTCCAGTGCGGACATACGAGTGTATTGTAGGACTGCTTGTTCAAACTCATTCCAATTCTATTTTTGGGAGCAAAATCTTTGCCTCTGTTTGCTCATGGTTGCAACTTTCCTGTGGAAAAAACCAAAAATCCATATGTAAATATTTTAAAACCTGAAAACATGAAGTTATATTATTTGAGAAACTTACATTGTTTAATCTAACATTTGGAAAATATAGACCAAACTCTCCATATTTTTGGATCAGGAACTTCAGCTGGCTACTTGAATTAAACTGGCCAGCTACATCTTTTCCACAGCTCTGTATTCAGTTAATAATAGTGGTACTTTTAACTTAGCCAATTCCTTTCCTCTAACAGTCTCACAGTGCTTTTGAAATGGATCTAGATGTTATTATTCTCATGTATTGGCTCAGAATAAGTAAAGTAAATGATTTGCTGAAGGCTACAAAATAAACTAGTGGCAGAGCCTAAGTTTTCCATGTCCTAGTCTTTTCCTGCAGGCCAATGAGATCCAATATTGGGGTCCTAAAAAGCTATAAATTCCCTTAAGGGGGCATTTTAATGCTATTCACACTTTGTTACATGGATACTATGGAATTGAGTGGGAGGCATCCCCTTCTGACAGGGCCATATGGTAGGTGTTTGCCCCACATCATGTGAGGAAGTCACTGCTGTGGGACTCGGGGGGGAAAAAAAAAAAAAAGAAACAAAAACCTGCAGGAATTGACATGATTATCACAAAATCTGGCCAACAACTCACTCTCTGCTGAAATCAAAATATCAGCCAGAAAGGAGGGCTGCAGAGAGCAGGCACTCAGTGGGATAAATTGTTGTGATGGCCTGGAAGCTATAGATATGACACTTCTGTTCTTACTAATACACCTGCCATCATTCACTGTGTTCATTATCACAACGGTTCTTGTATTTTTATTCATCAGTGAGAGCAAAATGACCGGGCCTCTTGATGCCTTTGTCTGTGAAACACCTTTGTCTGCTGTTTTTGTATCACCTTTGCCATCGCAGCTATAACAAATCACCTTGTTAATGTTACAGTGCTTGTTCTTGTGGCCCAGGGTGATCCCGTGTAGACTGGTGGGCAATGTTCACATAACTATAATCCACCACATTTTCATGCAATTAGTATGCGGCAGAATTGTTCTCGGATACTCACAGACATACAAAAAGATTAAATAAAACCCATTTAATGTCATGAATTGTCCTGTTAGGAGTTAATGAGGTCTGGTAGGTTGCCAAAGTCCAACACACAGAAAGCTCAGGCAGGCCAGGAGGGGGAAAGGGAGGAGTGGCTGGGTTCAGCCAGATAGACCTTGAAGTGCAACAGCTGTGCCTTGTCTTTGAGGAGAGGATCAAGTAGAGAATATGAGATAGGCAAACGTTGGCTTAAACTTTCTTCTCTCTTTGATTGTCCTTGGACATCTGCCTCATCTCCTGTCAAGAATGTTTGGCAGCTGTGAGCCCAGAATAACAGTGCTGCTCAGCCAGGGCGCTATCGCAGGCGTCTAATACTTTAAGCCAACTACTCTGTGCTGTGTGCCTCGACCGATCCTGAACTATGCTAATGCCTTGAGCTAACTGGGCTTTCTAACAGCCCGGGAACGACATAGAAGTGGGCTCTGCGGTTTATTTTCCTCACGTGCTAATTGGCTTTAATTGTTGGCCAATTGGATTTCAAGTTTAGAAAAGGGTGCCCCAGACAAAAGCAAAAGTGTTAACTTAAGACCGTGGGAGAGACAGGCCATTCCGTTCAGTTTCTAATGTAGCAGACTTTATGCAGATGCATAAGTCTTAGGGCAATGGCTGTCCTAGAAAGATTTCTCAAGCATAACCAATGTGGTTTCCTATAAAATATATGGTTCCATACAGACTGAATGTCATTAATGTTCAGCTATTTCCTGGAGTGTAAATTCCCATCTTTCACAACCAAAGTGTTTGTGCTCATTTTGCCTCAAAAGTAGAGGGGTAAGTAAGAGGAATACCAGATTAAGTCTGATATTTAAACTGGTTTAGGCAGTGGCTTTAGAAATGTTTCTGCAACATACAGCCTTCATTCATCTCCTCAGGTGTGGCAAAAGAGTAGGAAGAAGAGGTTCCATCCTCATGTACCTCAACACTTGTCCAACATAAAAAAGCCCTCTCTGAATAAGAGGCCCCCAGGTTCTGCACCCATTGCTCCTCTGATCACCATCAGATTCATTCTCTGGTGACACCAGTTTTGTGACCACTGCATTTCCATTTATTTCAAACGAGTTCATGGGAAGAGAATTAGGCCATGTAAATACAGCTGTGGGATCAACCAGCCTAAATTATTTCTGTGTCATCTTTAATGTACATGTCCTCCCAACATCCCTGGTAGGTAGGATAATGCTATTATCCATCTTTTCCTGAAGGCATGGAGGGGCAAATCCTTAGAGGTAGTTGGGATCATAAATACCTATGAAAATATGTGCTAGAGAGACTAGGGGCCAGCTTTTCAAAACTAAATTAATAGGATTTGGGCACTTAACCTGCTTAAGCACTTATAAGAACTTGCTGAAGAACTACTGAAAACCTGATCAGAAGTGGTTTGCCTAGGTCATATCAGCTGCATTTTGCAGAGGAGGAATCCATGTCCTAAAATCCTGATAGGAATTTAGTGCCATTAAGACCCAGCTGAGCTCCTGAGCAAAACATCAAAGAAATCCTCATCATTATCACTACATAAAACATCTAGAAACAGAACAGATTATGGTATTGCGAAGATCTGCTGATCAGCATTGAAGTTTTCTGCCACCCTTTATTTTTCTGGTTATCTGAAGTGTATCCCTTACACAAAGCTCAGCTCAAACCATTTTCACTTGCCCATCCAGATGAAGGCAGAATGATGCTGTTATACAGAGGCAGAAAGTTGTTTCCAAAGCTGTGCAACATCCATTACCAGATGCTGCAATGATGCTGGCTTCAACCCTTCTCTTTGACATGATTTTTCAAATTGTTAGAAGTCATTCCATAGTAAAGGTCCAGATTTTTTCTATTACTTCTGGTCAATTAATACTACCTAAGCAGTACCAAAAGTTGTTTGTCCCTAAGCTACTGGAGAATTCTTGCCAGGGAGGAATTTTAACAGAGGTTGGGATTATTTGAGATGGTCTTGGTAGAATAGCATATGTTATTCCAATCTACAAGTAGTCTTGGAAGGAATATAGCTAATGACACTACATTTGTCAGACTGCCTAACTTACATCAGTAAATTGAGGTTAATGTACATCTATAACAATAATTAAGAAAAGCAACATTTCTGTGGAAGATCCATGCATTTTTTCTGCAAGCTGCACTTGTCTAAGAATAGGTAATAAAAGTATTTAGGTACAGGCTCATTCTTATGCAAAACTTCATGTAGTTTTCTCTGTCCTTTTAATTCTAAGATAGTCAGTATGTCTCCTCTGTTCCTGTATCCTGGAAGTCCAGGACTGCCTTTATTGTAGCAAATACAACACTGTTCTTGAGAACCCTTAGGTCTCAACTCTGGTGTTGTGGTTCAGTGTTCTGAAAAGCTCACTGTGTTTCCCACTCAGGTGCGTTTTACTCACTCACTCATTCCAGATGGGATCAGAGCTGACTATGCCAACCCCACACACAAAAATCTTCTAGTGGTAGTTCCAGCTGGGATGAGAAAAAGAAGTGTTATAAACCTCCTGACTCATTGTCCTAACAGAGGCAGAAGTAATTTGGGTAACGTCAGACAGTGGCTGCTTTTTCCAGATCAAGCTCAAGCTATGAACATCTTGCGCTCTTCCCTTGTAAAAAAGGTTTTCAACAACAACAAAAAAAGGGATTTCAGTTCCATCATATCTTCTTATCTTATGTAAACTGCTATAACAAAAGGAAAAACAGAAGAACTATGCAGGGGAGTGACAAATTCACCAAATTCCTCTTCGTTAAAACAAATGTCAAGTGATAATATCATGGTCTTCTCCATGAAACATAATATTCTCTTCTGGTTCACAAAACACCAGGGGGTAACATGCTTGCCAAAACTTCCAGCCACATTTATTCTGACTTGAAGCATCTGTCTTTAGTGTCCAGGCCTAAGATCAGTCTCCTTGGGAGTTCAGAGACACCATGGGATTAGCACAAAGGGCCTCCACTGGCTCCTTCGCAGCCATGTGCAAAACACTGGGTCAGCGCTCCTCCCTGCTGCCCATGGGGATGATGCCTGTAGGAATAAACTGACCAAACTAAATTCTTTGCTTCTCTTTCAATCCATATCTTCTTCCTCCAAAATCCTCTCAAGATCCACAACATGAGGAAAAAAGTGTTTAATCACAGCCCTGGAGGTGGGACTGTCACAACATGCTTCTCCTGCCTACTTGTTTTCACTTGGGATTGTCCCAATTTGACTCCTTTTGTGTCCTACACTGCAAGAGATCATCCAGCCATCCCTGAGGAAAGCTGGCCACTAGACACCTTCTGCAGCTAGTCATCACATCCCTGGGGTTTGTCACGGGGGTTAGCTGCAGGCTGACACCAGTCACCTGCTTTCGAGGCAGTGAAGTGTGCTGCTTCCCAGCGCTCAGCGGTTCCCGGGAAGCTGCAAGTGGATGCGAGTGGCAGATGCTAACAGACACCAGAGAGCCTGGATCGCCATCCTCGCCTCTCCCTGACAAATTGTACCTTCCCCGCAAACATTTCAGCGTGTAACTTATCTCCCAATCAGAGGGCTGGCCGCCCCTCCTTGCAAAGGCAGTGTCCCTCCAGGTGGATTATTTTCCACTCAAAGACTGATGCCTGCAACAGCAATCTTGAAAGTCTCCTGCTATCTGCTTCTCACTCTTCACAAGACAAGACAAGACCACCCAGAGATTCGCCTGGAGAAATATTACACCAGCCTGTGGGCCGGCGTGCCTGAAATTGGCCCGGGGAGCATATCGACACCAGTTACCCAGCTTAGGGAACACAAGGGGATTAATAACTTGGACAGTGTGCAGGATAAAACCAAACTCAGAAACAATTCCCCATCCAAACCCCATCAGAATTTTAATCTTTACAGACTTTTAGCTCCATAGCCCAATAAATCCTTTCCATAGTGACTCATTGTTACCCTGATCTTCCTTATAAAACACACGGTGCAAACAGTGTAACATTTTCCTTTCTTATTGCTCTCCTTTGTAAAACCATCTTTCCTTGTATCTCACTGCCATTTGCCCGTTAGTCATGGGCTTCACTCTTGAATGAGCCACTTAAGAAATGTTACACTGATGTCACATTGATACATGTCTTGTGAATACTTTATACTTTATTTAATGTGAAAGGACAGTATATGGTACTGACCAAAAACTGTGGAAAAATTTCAGCCAAAATGCAACTTTTCTATTTCAAAAGAAAAAATAATAAGCTTTAGCAGAAATTAGAATATATAAAATAAACCAAGGCCACAAACATTTCACATTTCAGATTTTTCTTTTCTTTTGTCCCTCTTAAAAAAATTTAAATTCCTCATAGAGGACATTGTTTGCATTTCTTAAGAAGCCCTCAAAACACATTTTCAAAATAACTCTGTTGCCAGGTCTTGTAATTGCAACAGCAAATCATTGGGTTTTGCCTGTGAGCTTCGGCCTGGAAAAGTGTTTTCCCAGGTATTTCAAATTTGGGACCCTGAGTGACAAGATTTTACACAAGTCCTGAGAAGGCAGAGTGGCAAAAACAGGAAGGAAGAACAAAAAGAATATTGTTATCTGTCTCAGGCTGCTCCCTTCCTTTCCACAGGATAACAACAGGAATACCAACATCCACAGAGGACTTCATGAAGCCCCTTTCTCTAGTATACAAGTCGCCTTTTCAGGATCAACATGCCATTTATGGTGAGGTCATGGTAAGTGAATTTCAAATTAGTTCAAGTTTCTAATTTTTTAATTGAGTGAGAACATGAAGACATCATTATAGATCCCCAGGAGCAATGCAGGGAAGACACCGAGGTCCTTGTTGAAGCAGTGCAGGAAGGTGTGCAGCCCTGAGCACATGGCCAGCCTTATGAACTACCGTGTCATTCCCCACAAGCTTAAAGCAGTCAGCTTACATTTTGAAATTCAGCCTTCAACACATAACAGAGTCCTTGACCACCCTCCTATAGAAAACAAAAGCCTGCTTATTTTGGCAGATGTTCATTTTTCCTTTCAAACAGGCCATTCTATCTTCTTTCTGGCTGTTTAGGGTCTTTTCCCTAAGTACAACATTATTGTGGGTTTAGCCTGAGACGTGAGTCAATCCCCTCCTTTAAAGCAAACTGATTTCTTCACTCCTTTCCCTGTGATATCTATTTTGGAGGCTCTCAACTCCCTGGTGGGCCAGTGGGACATCCCGCAGCCTCTTTATGGCTGGTGGTCTGCAGGAGGGAATGGGATTACATCTCTCAGCAGCCAATGGTGCTGCCTGTAGGTTCAATAAACAGGCTTTAAAAAAAGACACACATACACAGCATGTCCTTCTTACTCTGCTTTGCGTGGTGTGACCGAACCTGCAGAGCCAGTGGGAGCAAGTTCTATAGTGATAACGGTAACCATTGACTTTCCCTTTCCTGATTTCACCTCTTTCATTATGTTGGAAAGCTTTGTTCCAGACTAGGAGATTATGCAACGGGCTGAGGAGGAGATGTGACTTCAGTGAGATATAGCACACAAAAAAGTGTGACAAATTGCAATGACAGGGGCTCCGATGGTAGCTTGTGATGGAGTGAAATTAAATCCCTTACCCAACAATGCAGCATTATGCTATATTCTATAGGCACCCTTGTTGAGAGTAGATTGAGAGAAAAAGAGATGTGCAAAAAGAAAGATGCACACATAATTTCCCCATCCATGTTCCCAGCTAGCCCTTTCCCCCAGAGTTAGCTTGGGGGTAAACAAAAAAAAAAAAAAAAGTCCTCAGTGCTTGGGCCCAGATGTAAGAGATGTGTGACACAGGGAGAAGTGGAACGGATTGAAGGGATGCCCAGCGAACACCCACAGCTCGCAGTGCCATCCCCTGCTCTGTCCCCCGGGGAGACAGGGCTGGGACAGTCTGTCTCCATACCTCCACACACAGCATCCCAAGTAATTTGCGCTCCTTCCTAATTAAAGTGCTCCCTGAGGAGCGCTGGAGGAGGAGGATGTGTGTACACCTTTGTACTCAGCTGCTCCAAACTTCCTTGGGCAATACCGCAGGGTGATCCTGATGGCTTTTTTCATGCTAAATAACTGACCTAGACGCCCTTACTGCCCCATTCATCTCTTCTACATAAACAAACTATTCATTCCCTAAGGAATAGGTGCATCTGTTCACTCAGGCCCAGATCCTGAGGGAAGCAAGAGACTTGACACTATTTAAGGAAGAAGGAGCACAACACACTGTTAGAGTATCTTTGCTGTCCCGGGGCCATCCAGGTGTTAAATCACTCAGTGGCCTCTGAAGGGTCCAGAGCTAAACACTGAAACAAAAGGCAAAGATGGGGAAGGAGAGTGCCAGATATCACAGCTCTCACTCCTTGAGTTTCTCTTTTGCTTGCTGAGGTTTTTCGGGAGCTGTGTATTGAAGAGATGGAAAATGAAGTTGACTGAAGGAGGCTTGGAGCAGTCAACACGGCTGCAAACTTTATGAGCTGGTCAGCATTACTAATGTTCTCAGAGTAACACTCTTGTGGGACTCCTGAGCTTAGTTTTCACTGGAAAGAAACAATAGTTTTAGCTGTGAAATGTTTTACATTCAACTTCCACCTCTCCCCCCTCTTCAGTGGAGTTGCCATGAGCCCAGACTTTAAAAACATTTCAGACTTAAAAGGTTAAGATTTAAGTGCTGCTGATTTTATCTGGGCTTTTAACTAACATAGGCAGGTGGATTAGAGATATGTGTACAATCTCCACTCTAGACACTTGGGTAAATATGCACAAGTGCTGAGTGAGCCAAGGAAGGAATCTGATGTTATTGTCTATTAATTTGAAAGCAGAGATTAAAGAAAGTGCAGAAATCAGTAGTGTAAATATCAAAAAGGATTTCCATTTATATGTAAGAACATTACTCTAGCAGTCTGGCTATTTCAAATATCATGAAAGCTTTTTTTCTGAGGACAAAGAATTGTGAATTTGTTTAAATTTACATATTTTCCTCTCTCTTTGTTTGCAGGAATGGTCGCCATGCTTGCAGCTAGGAAGCAGTTTGCTCACCAGGGCTGGGTTTTGTTCAGAGTCTGCATTCAGCTGGACGGCTGGAGGACCTAAAAACAACAAAAGTATTTCATAAAGTTACATGACAGGCAACTAGGCCAGGATTTCCTCCTCCTTGCCATCCTTTTTCACAGGAAGATTTGCGACTATTTTTTCCTCTTTTATTTTCACTAAAAATCAGCTTGAAAACAGCTTCTGGTTTTCTACTAATGCTTTTGTTATTCAGAAATATTCATGAAAACTTGGCAGAAATAATATGCAGGTAATGGGGTATTCCAAACCATTTTGGCTGTGGCTATTGATCAAGTCAGTGATGGGACTGCATATCCAGTTCCTATGCATCACTTCTGCCTCCTTCTTAGATGCCTACAACCAATTTTTTAATTAATTATGATAAAAAACACTGAACATTCTCAAAGCAAATTAGGTGTTTGAACTTTCTCCTACAAAAGAACAAAAAAAAAAAAAAAGGTATCTGCTCTGTTAATATAGCCTATGATTTTAATACTGGAAGCAACAATATTTTCTCCAGAATTGGAATTAAGTTGTGTCTGCATGTGATTGGTGCTCTTTAAAAGCATACTTTGGGCTAAAATATCAAGAAATTCTCTACTTTTATGAAAGCTTTACAAATTCCTGGAGGTCATCTGAATACTCAAAAATAATGCATAATATGACCCCATGAATCAAATAGGCCAAGCTCAGCACTTTTTATTAGCAGAAATATTCATGAATCTTTTATCCTCTTCCTTAGTCCACCAGCTCTTATTTTCACCCTGTTCTCTCCTTAATGCAACATTTCATAGGAATGCCAAGAAAAAGGAACCCAGCTTTAGGTTTAATTGCTAATATTTCTAAATTTAGTCAGCATATAATCCATCTGAGGCTCCAAAGAATTTCCTTGTAATCTGCAGAACCTGAGTTTGAATCTAGCCCAAGAGAACACCACAGCAAATAAATACCATCTGATCTCTACAGAAATCTGACAAGAGTTCAACTGTTTTCCACCTTGCTACAAGTATATCAGAGCTGATTTCCCAATGCAATGCTGTAAGGGAAAAAGGCAATTAAAATGCAACTGTCCCAATTTCAGTGAAAGTTACTGATCAGCAGGAATCTCTATACATGTGGTTACTATTTTTTTTTCCTTTGAATTAAACAGGCCAATACATTCTGTGATATGTTCTTATGCTGTCTGGCTTCCTGATTCATGTAACTCTGGACAAGCAGCAGTGACTATGAGCCAAATGACCCCAGTTTTCCACATAACAATAAGGGAACTGCTGGACTCAGCTCATTCCTCCCATCTTTCTCACCTGCTTCTGTGACCATTGCAGATACCACAGTGAAACTCTGCAATATTGAGCTGAACATGCATGGATGGGGCTGCCAGTTTTGTTGTATACCAAGTTTCCCTATCAGTGTAGCCTAAAGGGGATTAGGCTAGACAGAAAGGAACCAATTTTGGATGCTGGAAACCATCCAGATTTAGTTATCATTTCATTCTTTAGTTTGGTCCATGTAAGTGTCTTATGGAAGATTTCAAGTTTTAACAACCAAAGAAAAAGGGAAACATTTCCAGTTCTCTTTCTCCAGTATCACAGGCCTGACTCTGTAGGTTATCAGCCCCAGCAAGTTGTCCCAACTCTTGCTAGCATCATGGAAATGTAGACATTATCTGACTGAAGATTGAATTTGCACATTTTTACGCAGCAGCTATTAGCTTTAAATAGAAAGTTTTCAATATTTCAGTGAGAAAGTCCAGGTCAAATAGTTATTCTGTTTGGAGTAGCTTTTGCTCAAGAATACAAATTTTTGTTTGTCAGATCATTTTGCAACTTACATTTGGAAAATTTTAACATGGAAAAAAGTTCTAGTTTCAACTTGGTTCTAATGTTAAATGTCCATAAAGCACAGAGGAATCTCCTCAGTGAAGCACTTAAAGTATCAGGTCCTCCTAATCCAGTAAGATTAATTATAATGTATAAGTAAATAGGAATTGTTTTTAATTCATTTCCTCATGTAGGATGATTAGGCCTGCAAATTAGTTTGCTCCAACACTGAATATTCAGACTGCATCAATAATTAATGAATCAAAAGCTGAGCCCTGGGGTTTGGGCTGCCCTGAATAGTTTGGATGAAGATTTCACACACTTTACATTACAGATAAGAGCTCCACACAACATTTGGCTCAGGTTCAGTTACTCTGAGTCTAAGGCCAGGACAGACCTTCAGTTCATCTGCTTTGACTCTCTTTCTAACCCACACAATTATATTTCACTCACATAATTCTAAGCTGAGCCCGGTGACATTAATTAAATGGGAACATTTCAGAAGTCATGAGACAAAACTGTTGCCTGCTCTAGGCAGAGAGCAGGAAGGAGAAGCGAACTCAACCCTTGCCGTGACAAAGAGCTGATAAAGGTGAGTGCACCTGAGACTTGTCTCCTGTAGCTTTATGTGTCTATAAGGTAGATGTCTACATCTGATCTCTTCATGCTCATACCCTGCTGCAGTCAGCAAAAGGGGCACTTCTAGTGCACGACTCATCTGCTCTGCCTACTTCAGGCCGAGACTCAGTGCCCCCTTTTCACTGAAGGGTGAGCACCTCAGGCATGCACAGCTGTGATCCAAGTATCTGAGAGCCATGCAAAAACATCCTCACCTTTCATGACCACACCACAAGCCCTACAAAAAAGGCAGCTCTCAGGCCACTAAGGATCCCTATTGGTTTAACCAAGCAAAGTTTCAGACTATCATTCCTCCTGATGCAGGAGAGCAATACAGGTAGGTATTTCTAGTTTGTGTTTGCATCTACTACAAAGGAGAGTTGTCTGTCATGCAACATTATCTTCAAGGTTAAGATGGAGCTGACTGCATTCTCTTGCTTTATAAAAGCGAGAATTGGTATTATTGTGCTTTCACTCTCATGAGAGACACTTAATTTGAAAATAGGCCTTGAATTTTGTTAAACATTATCAGTTCCTATTTTATTCTAGATGGGTATGTAGACCAGACAATGCCTGACACTCAAAATTAAATATGAATAACACAAATAAGAATAAATTAAAAGACTGCAAGATGTCCTGGTTACTCTTGCTTTTGTCATAATATTCCTAATATTACATGACTAGAGGTGTTAGTTAGGAGAATTTAGTTTGATACCTATGGAAATGTGCTACGGAGAAAAAAAACTATAGGAAATATGAATGTAGGAATTAAAAGTCCTACAAAATATTGCCTTGTGCTTATCTAGCCAGGTTTATAAAACACAGACTAGTGGAGTGCAATCTTTTCCAACATTTCATCTCAGTCATCATGTGTTTCAACTCTCTCCTGAAAGAATAGCCTCTAGGAAGAGGCTGAGTGCAAAATTCACAGCACATAAATTAGCCTCTTTCTCCAGCTAGTGAGTTATTGAGAGGAGATTGGAATTACTTTGTTACTCAAATGTATTTGACATACTCTTTTGCCTTTTTTTTTTAAACTCTCTTGGCTACTCAATGTTTTGCCCTGAATAGTTGTGATCCCTATTTAAAGATGAATTGCTTTCCTTAAATCTAATGAATGAGCAACTTAGCTTGTGTGGGCAAATCTAGCAGTTTTCCGAAGAACTTGCACCCACACTGGTGATATTGCCATGTGAGAGCCAGAGCATAAGCAATCACACAAAATTAATGGAAAATTGGAACAAAAGATGGGCAGGTGAAAATGAATTATTTAGAAAATCTGAATGTCTGTGGATTACTTAAGCTTAACTCTACACCTTCATATAGGCACAACACATCCTGTAGCACACTGGAGACTCTCAACACGTTACACATTCAGCATGCAAGACACATTAAAAAACTTGATATTAGGTTTCCCACTGATTTCTGAGTGACTGGATGTGCAGTCAACTGCCTTTTCCTTTTTCCCAGCACGCCTGGATATGTAGTTTTGCTGTCATCAGTCCAAACACATGCTCTATTTTCCCCTCTTTCTAAGCAAAATCCTTACTCCCTCTCCCCCTCTCCATGCATTACTCTTTCCTGTCTCTTGTTTCTCTGAAGCGGTGATGCCTGCCAGGAATCAGAGAGATTCAGTGTGTGTATAGAGCAACCTGGGAAAGGGGCACTTAGGACAGAATTGCCTGTTTTGGGCCCAAAACATGAGGTTTTCAAACTCTGTGTTAGTCCTGTGAAAAACCAGGAATTAGGAGGAGCAGCAGAAAGCATCTTGTGTGTGTCAGTGTATGTGTGTGTGTGTGTGTGTGTGTGTGTACATGCTCTAACCTGGAGTTATACTGGTGATTAAATGGTCTTTAAATCAAAGCTGATAGATAAATAAGGGAACTATTCCAAAACCAAGGGGGTTACAAAACACTCCACATGCACCTGCTGGAGACGCTGTGCTGCTGGCTCTACATTTCAACTCTAACCTGTATTTGATATGGTGTTGTTGCAGCTGTGGGTTGGGGTGGTTTATTTAAGTGGCTCCAAATGCTTGTCAGTGTGGCAACCAGCTGAATACATAAAACAGGCTCTCCAAACCCTTTATGGCCCAGGGTCAGAGTAAATGGAATAATAAAATCCAAATGCTTTTGTCTCATTTTCCATCACCCAAGCCTTCCGCATAAATCTACAGCTTTGCAATGACCTTCGCATTCAGTGTCGGGGATGAGGCCGCAGGTCTGAGATACATTTGGTCTTCATCTTAGGTCTTTAAAAGCTTTTTCCAATTAATTTTAACTGACTTCCATAAGGATCAAGTACAGTTTCCTCCTCCCAGCCCCCTCGCTGCGTATCCCACCCCCTTTTTCTCCTGCCTGGCATCTTCAACCAGTCAATTGGGGGAACACTCGAGAATAAGATTATTGATCATATTAAATGTGGTAGCACCAACAGCAAAGACATTTACAAAATGAGTGATTTAGCAAATAGGAAGTGAGAGATTTCTTTAAACAGTTTTAATTTGATGTGTTCCTCACTGCTTGGTGTCTGGTTTTCTTTATTTCTCTAGTGCCACATTATCCCTGTTCAGATGTCACCACGAGGACCCACAGTCTACTGTACACATGTTTACAAAGTGTAGGTCACTATGAAACTAAAATATACATGTTTGGGTTTACTGAATCAAAAATCACCTTGTCTGGAATTAACTACTTGGGGTTGCTCCTTGCCCTCTCCTCATCTGATCTATATTAGATGTAAAGTCACTTCTAGGTGCTTCAATTGCAGTGAAGAGCAATTCAAACTCCTGTCAAAAAGAATTCCTCAGGACACCTCTGAATGTTCTTTAAGAACCCATGGATTGCCCCCTCCAGAATCCCAACCAGGTTTTTAACAGCCAGCTAATAAACTGATGCCTAAAAAAGTGCTGGTTCCTAGTTTTGCACTTAGCAAAGCTGGGCCAGACTTCAAGAGCTGTAGTGAGTGTTAGGGGACACATTCACAGCCCAGAGTTTCCACGTTTATTGTGGCTCCATTGACTTCTGTACAGCTGAACAGGTCTACAGGCTTGGAAGGCTCAGCCCATACTGTGCAGGTGTGGTCCATAAAAGCAACAGTCAGGTACCTCACTAGTGGGGGCTTGGGCTCAATTAACTTTAGAAAAAACTAGGAACAAAAATATCCAGAAGGTAGGTACTTTCTCATGGCTTGCCCAACTAAATGGCATCTCCAAGGAAAATCCAGGTTTCTTGAGGTTTCCTGTTCAAAATTGTAAACATTTTAAAAATCAAGGAAGTTGTGGTCATGTTGTCACAGTACTGGAAGTCCTGTCTCAATATTCAAACCAAGCATTCCTACCTGATTCATTATGAGATTTATCCATCACTAATGTAAACTTCTTCTTCAGCTTCCTTGTTTTCTTCCTGCTCAGTGTAACTGTCCATTCAAGAAACAAATAGGCAAGTGGCTAACTTGCAGCCAGAAGTAGGAGCACATGGTTTCCTGTGGCATCAAATGCTGTCCTTGGAGTCTCTGACATCCAAGAAGCTGGAAATATCAGCTGAAGTTTTGCCTGTGAGCAGAGCATTGGCAGTGGTTCTCTGATGTGAATTCACTGGTAAATTAGTACTGAACATAAGTTATGGGATGCACCCTCAGTGTGTGCATTATCAGAGGCTCTCATCTCTGTCTATCCATTTTTATCCATCTTGCAAGATTTTAAAGTTTTCTCTTTTAAATCTGCATGAAATTTCCTGACAGATTCAGAATTACCAAGAATGGACAGGCAGAGGAACAGAAATGCTCATCCAACCATAAAGGCAATGGGAGATCAAGTAAAAGTCACTGCCGTACGAAACCAGGCCAAGAATGAAAGTTATAGTATTCAGTTTTTTTCTCCTCCAAAAATAAGGTGAGGAAATCATACACCTGACCATGGAACTTAGATAAGGAAGGGCAGAACCATTCCTTCTTGAAGACTATGGGATTAAACACATACTACTAAAAGTTCAACTCTATACCCTGAAAGCAGGATCCTTCCTTTAATTAAAATGAACCTGTGGATTAGAGACCCTAATTTTTCCATCCCAAGTCACATTAAGTGAGCCCACAAATGCCCAGTTTTATATTTGCTATGCATGAAAACTATTTATGGCCCTATCAAAGAGTCATGAATAGATTTAAAATTAATTTTTAAAAAGTAGAAAGAAAAGAAGGAAAAAAGCAAACACAGAGGAAGTGTTTAGCCGCTTAATTAATTCACAAGACTTCTAGCATGGCACAGGGCATTAGCACCCCCCAGCAGGGCACATGGGTGCCAGGGTGTGTGGCTGGGAGTTGGGCAGGCAGCAAGACATGCTGTGAATTTTCTCCCTGAGCAACACGATTACAGAAACAACTGCAAATAACTTTGTGCTGATCCCCAGCAATGCATTCAGCAGCCCCTAATCTTCCAAATGTCGGCCTATGTGATGGTATGAAAACTATGGCATTCCTTCAGCCCTCACCTATGGAGACACATCTGGGCTTTTCTATTGATTCTTTATTTATGGGTTTTTGTTTGAAAAGCAAGTTAAATGAAGATCACTAATACAACCCTGAGAATTCAAGAAGATACCAAAACACTGTCAGAACATACAAACAAAAGACACACTACACATATTTCCACCTGGAGTTTTTAAAACTGCTTTTGGGGCATGCACATTTATAGGAAAAGGAAACTGAGGCATGAGGTGAAACAATTTGACCATGCCAGGTAAGAGGGTGAGAAACTGAGCTCAAATCTCCTGCCTCAGTTCTCTACATGAGCTTCAGGAGCCTCCATGCCTTGGTTTCACATGTAAAACTCTACAAGATTTAATTGGGAGGCTGCATTTCCCCTGGAGTGGAATCAAATGAAACAAGCTAGACACTCAAGTAGGCTTACTGGTTTAATTTAAAAACGAGGGGGACTGGTAGCAGGGAGCTCCTGGTCAGGGGTCATTTGTTGTGGAATATACTTCTCACCTTTGTGTTCCTCAGCACTGGGCTCTGGCAAACTTAATGACATTTGGCATCTCCACCTGCTCTATCAGTTTACTCTTAAATTAGACAGCTCAGCCTAGACTGGCTTGAGAGCTTATTTGGAGCTTGAGATTTATTATTTTTAGGGTTTTTTAAGAAATCTTTGGCTTTAAATGTTGGATTTATAGTAATAGTAATAGCAGTAGGAAAAAGAAGACCACACCAAGTGTAAAGGGGGAAAAACAAATGTAATGGATGACGTAGTTTGCCTGGAGGAGTGACGTTAATTTGGACCACTCAGCTTCACCCTGGCATCTGCTTTGTGATTATACAAAAATAGGAATTTCACAGGATCTTGATCCAGGACATGAAGCTGACTTCATTCCTGTTTAAGACTGAGGATTTCAGACCAAACATCTGTTTGAAACTTGAGATGAAATTCACATGATTTAGACACAAAGCCATGAGTCAATTAGATGTCCAGCATGCATGGTCAATATCCTTGGCTCGGATCCCCTGAAAAATTAGCACGTTAGTAATTTTATACACAGAAGAAGGGCCAGTACATTCAATGGGATTACTCTGGGTTATTAAGCTTCTTTCCAGGGTGGGGTTCTCAGTTGGAACCAAACCTCAAACCACATCAAGCTCATGGAGTTCTTCTACAGATATTTTGCACTTTTGAAAGCAGAATAGTTTTCTCTTCAGGGCTCTGCCACCACCACTCAGCAGCAGGGATACTTCTAATGGACATTTTGGACTCCTTCAGAAGCAAAGATGAGCTGAGAGGTGCCAAATATCCCAACCAGCACCGCTGTGTTTGCACCCCACATAACCCCTTAATAAAATCCACAATAAGGGACACCCAAAGCACATCACTGTTGAAGCTGAACTGTTTCCAGAATAAATGTGGTTTTTTTTTTTTCCCCAAAAAGCCTTTAAATATTGTCAATACATGTAATATATAGTTTTTCCATGGCATCAAAGGCTTTTCACAGAGCAATTTCTTCCCCCCTGCCCCTTCTGATGTCAGGAAAACAAGCCCCATTTGGTTTCCAGAGGGTGACCTGATCATCTCCATGAGCTATGGGGATGTCGGCAGAGAAGGACCGCCCTCTTATATTACAAATTCTTGTCAGACTCAGTGGGTGAGAGACCCACGTGCCCTCATCTGGTCACAGAGCACAGCACACTGGCACATTAGCTTCTGAAGCTGCCTTTTCAGTGCTGACCTTTATATTAATGCTAATAGGGTTTGGAGAAATAAAATGTAAATTTGTCTCTAAATGGATTAGTCTAGGCTGGGGGTGGGAAAGAAGGGTGCAGGAGGGGGTATTGCTTGGAGCATTCGCACTAAAATTAAAACATTTATGTTCCAACACTTAATTTTATTAGTGGCACATTCAAGTTGCCTGAATGCGTAATACAGCTCTCAAGTCCACTCTGCTCTCACTCAGACTCTAAGTGTGTGTGCATGCACACACTACCTCCCCAGTTACACCCTGTGTTTACCTCATCCATGGCCTTTCCCTCTCGCATTTTGTCAACAGGGTTGTTCATTGGTTGTCACATCCCAAATTCACCAGGGAAGGAAATAAAGCCTTCAGCCTGCCCTGGAACCATAAAACTACTATCTGGACCCAAAATACACCCTGGCTTTTATATTTGGTGTATCTGAACTACAATATGGGTGCTCACTTCTTCACATCTATGTTGTGTTTACACACAGGGATTGAGTAATAAGGTTAATTGGTGCTTACCAGTGTTTTATGTAAGAAGAGATCTTCAGAAAGATAAGTAAGCAGCAGTATTTTCACTTTTTACATGGTGAAATTGAGCCATAATTGGCAGAGTGATACTCAGTTGCAATGTCTGGGAAGGAAAAGTGAAGAGGGCAATATTAACCCAAAAAAGCCAAGTTTAACATTTGTTAAAACATTAAAGCACCTTCTTGCTCTGCTTGAACATCAACAGTTGACTCTCCACAAGCAAACATGGGAGGGCTGGGAGTTCATTTAGGTATTGGTGACAAATTCCTCTTCACTAGGTAAAGTCTGGGGCCCTCTCACATGGTGCAATTTGTTTTCTTTATTTTTACAAAATGATTATCAGTGGGAACTGAGTTTCATCAAAATCAAAACATTGTCATAGGAATAGATTGGCTGTGGCAAAAAAAAACTTGGTGAGAAGTTATATCTCATTTCACAAACATCAAAACATTTCTGTTAATTTCACTTCAATATTTATCTTAAAATATGAATTTTCATGCTCTTTGTTTATATATTTTTCTTAAAGTGACACCTAACCAGTTTTTAATGTTTTAATTCTGTGCACATTTTTCAGAACACCTTTTCTTTGGCTTTATAAAAATTTCAGCTATTCATTCTGACAGAGACCCAGGTTTTCCAAAATGCCAGCATTTCTTTGGAATGGAACCTCTGGGTCGTAGCCAGGTCTAAGTCCTTCTTATTGTAAATGAGGCCATATTCATTAGACATCCAACCATGGCACACTTATCTTACACAAACATGTATCTCCTGCATCACGGCTGGGCCAACGCAGGGATCAGAACTGGCACGTGGGGCTGACACAGATTCATTCCTGATGAAAGCCTTCCACATAAAAGTGATTAAGCCAGCAGCGTGCCAGAGAAACAACTCTAAAATCTATTGTTTTCAGGGAAGATCTGATCTCTGGAGTGGTGTTTAAACCACTTGTAGGATTCTATATGCTGACAGACTCCTATAGAATGACATGAAGCCTTTCTCTTTATATGAAGTCCTGTAGGATTTTTCCATAACTAGGTAACCCCCAGGTTAAATTAATCAAGTGATTCAGCACAGAAACAGGCAGAAGTTAGTCTGGGAGAAGAGGGAGGAGGAAGGAGAGCAGCAGTGATTTGGGCTCCTTGTGGCTGCCTGAGCTGAGGCTGGTAGCTGTGCATTAGATACAGCTCAAAACATGATGCAGATGTGGAGCACTGAGGTACTGTATATACACACAGGGTCCTGTAAGGTGAAAAAAAGGGGGGGAAAGAGCAGATCATTCAGTAGTTGAAAAGTATCTGATTGCCTAATGTAAACTGTGATTAGTGGCTCGGTGCCTGGACAGTGAGTACTTCGCAGGCCCCCAAATACAGTCCCCAAATCAGCATGTGTGCTGCCAATCTGTCAGGCAGCCCAGCTGTAACACTTTCTGGCATTGCAATGTCTTCAGCTGGTTTGTGTCAGAGCCGGCCAGTGCGGGGGGAGGTTTTCCAGAAGTTGGCTTTTGAGTGTCTGTCTGCCTGGATCAAGGGTGTTGCCAGTTTGACATCCCAGCAAGGGGCCACCACATCTGGCCGCAGAGCCATTAGGAAAAGGGAAAGGTGGGGGGTGCAGGGAGCGGGCAGCCCTGCAGGATTTGGAGCTGGGAGATACCCCCAACAGCAGTAAAGGCCACCGGCCTGAAAACACAGGACTTCTGGAGAAAGTTGAGACCACTGCATGGAGAAAGGTTTTGAAGTGCTCAGAGCACAGCCTAAAATTCACAAGTGGCATTAAACTCCCGAATCAAATTGGGTCTCAAAGCCCTAAGCATGCAGACCTCTCGCTGAGCCTTTTCTTCCCTGTTACAAATTGATATTTTATTAGCTCAAAGCCAGATGCTTCCCCTTAAAACAGATTAATCTCCAGTTCATCGTATCACCAGAGACCCAGAGAGGCAAGGGGTAGCAGTGGTGCCAAACATGTGTGCAGTGAACAAGGCCCCCAGGTACTGCAGAAGTGAAGAAAGGAAACAAATACTTTTTTTTTTTTTAATAAACCACCAGTTTAATTTGATACCTTCAATTTTCTTCAGGGCAGATGAGGGGTAGCCCAAAACCCACACAGTAACCCTGACAGTTACACATCCTCCTCTGACACCACAGAGGTGATTACTGCTGCACAAGCCACAGCAATCCCAAAGGATAAAACTGTTCCCATCCAAGGGGCAAGGCAAGGATGCAATGGGCTGTAGAAGAGAAGAAGAGGGCCTGGAAAAAGATTCTTTAAGAGGATCTTGAATCAAGGGTTAATTGTTTCCAAATGACCACTGTGTGGGAGACTATTATGGGATGGGACCCATTCAGGATGGGTTTAAAGCTGCTGGTTAGGTACGTTAAAAGAGGGCTAAGCAGCAGCAGCTGTTTTACATTTAAAGCGACTGAAGTGAGTAGTGAATTACTGTGGGAGACAAATGAGCCTATGACATGATTGGACCTGGGACGGCTCTCCCAAGTGGCCACTTGTTTCATGAGAACTCCCACCCCCAGGCTCTGCATTTGAGTATCAAAGGCACAAATAGCACAAATTAATTCAGATTAGCCCAAGAGAGTGCAAGCAGCCAGGTTAGCTGCCTCTTTCTAGATGCAAGAACCCTTGTTGCTGTCATCTCTTCTGTCTTTGGGGTGCCCAAGTCCTTGTCCTGTTATTCCAGATTTTTTCTTGAGGAACTCACGAGGAGCATCAGCCTTAAGTCAGAAGTCAGCAAAGCAAGAGGAGTTTTCTTGGTGTAAACTATTCCATAGCAATAAGAGTTAGTAACAAGGCAGTGTGCTGTGGGCCTTGTGTTTTCAGTCCAGAAGTTCAGTGACACAGTTCATTCCAGGGTATCCCAATAAGTACACAATCAGATTGAACTTTTCTTGAGGACCTCCAAGTCCCATAGCATAAAGAAAACATAAGATAGATCAGAATTAGGGGTCTATAGCTGGAATAAACTGTTTGGACTGTGTTTTACCAGTCACATTTCAAACTAAAATCCAGTTTCCAACAGCTTTGCTAGACATGCAGAACTAACAACCACCTACCCTTTTCTCCATTTTTTTTTCATAATTTTTATTCTGTATCACCCTCAATTTGTAAAACAAAAACCTTTATTGTCACTGCTACCATGCAGCTGCAAAGTGCCCAGAGCCATCTGAGCACCCAGTTTGGGATTCAACATTCAGGTCAGTCACTTCCTGGCGACACCAAGGGCTTGCGTCAGCTTTCCCAGAACTGAGAGCAAGAAACAGTCCTGCATGCTATTTACCAACCTGCATTACTCAAAATACTGCATTTTAAAGCCCCTTAAGTTGTTATACATCATCATATAAGTCATCACAAAATAGTGAGTATGAATTCCTAAGAATTATGTTGACATGGAAATTGTCAGTAGAAGTGCTGGAAATTTACATCTCCTCATATATCTGTACTGCTATCCTCCATAGAAATTAACATATTATAACACTAATATTTCAAGGTAATGTTTTCTCATGAGGATGCCATATTTTATCAGTTAATATCATCTGTGTAAAAACTATTCAATTACAGTATCAAGCAACGTGTGATTAATACTAATATCACTAATGTAATGGCAACTTTGTAAGGTGTCATCACTGCTGTTCAGACAGCTGGAAATGGTAGGAGGAGAAAAAAAAATCATTCTTTTTAATTAAACAAGTTCAACATCCCTGAAAATGAATGGCCAATGATATCTGAAGTGTTGTCCTACCCTACCCAGAGAGTGGAAGCTGGGCCACACATCTTAGTGGGACAAGAATTACACTCCCCAGTGTTCATGATGATGTTTTCAGCCTTGAGCTTCATCTCTTGTATCCCTACATTATTAAATGAAAACATGGGAAGAAGTCAAGTCTTTTACCCAAGCAGCAAGACCATTGCTGAAATTTATATTTTATTATTATTTTTTCAGAGGTGCTCTTGAAAATCCTTGGATGCTCATTTCCCTCTGCTTTTACCTACACGCAGAAGAGCACACTGCAGGAGTGAGGGACCTGGGGCAGAAACCTGTATTAGTATAAAGATTATCAAGGTGTGAGGAAACCTGAGCTGGAACCAGAATCTTTCCTAAGGAAACACAATCGTTTTTTAAAACAGCAATAATTCTGCTTTGTCCCTGTGGATCCTGAATCCTTTGAAGGACAAAAGTCCCTTTGGATCCTGAATCCTTTGAAGGACAAAAGTTCTCAAGAGGAAGAATCTTGCAGGAGCTCCCAAAAGGCACAGAAATTAAGAAAATGGCAGGATATCATCAACTGTTCACAAAGCTAAAACTTCCAGAATTGAGAAAGCCTGTAACACACCATTGCAGATAGAATTGCTCCCCTTCTCTCTTAACCTGCAGATTTGTTGCCAAAGCTGAGTAGTTCTGTAACGAATAATTTATTCCAAATCATTTCCCTCTTCAGGAATTGTCAGAAGGGGATCATGAAATTTTTCATGTGTGTGTTGTACGTATGACTTACACTGTCCAAAGGAGTCATTGGAAAGCTGTGGGACTTATATCTCATGTGAGCCAAGTTTTCCAAGCTTTCTCCCAGCCTTTTGCCCTAGGGTGAATTCCAGTCTATTCATATAGATGTGCCATATCATTGTGCGAATCCTTTTGGGTCTGTAGCTCATCCACATGCATATTCACAATTTAAAATTCAAGCTGTCTTGACAAGATACTTAGGTCACATGGGCCATATCTGTTCCCAAATTTGAAATGGGTGATTTGCAATCAGCTTCCCAAACCCACCCCCACAACCAAAATCCTCTTCCCACATGAAAGTCTCTAGCATACTGCTGGAGTTCACTTTTCCAGCCATGCTCCTGTTCGTGTACATCTAAGAGAGAATTCATGGGAAGTGCTGAAAAACCTGGCCCAAGTGAATTGGTTTGAATGTTAGGGTAGTACAAAACCCAGTTTGGCAGCATTCCCCTAATTTATTTCACCAATTTATGCAGATTTTACAAAGGCAGCTAAGCACAAAATGAAAAGGGGACTCTAACAATTCTGAATCGTAAACACAGTTTGAGCAGATTGTGCAAAGCAATTCAACTAAAATTAGATTATGAAAAGTACACTAAGTAAAACTGTATTATGGAAATGTTATGAAATTAATTAATCTAAGAAGCAGCATTGCCACCAGCATGTGTTGGCCCTGTAAACTCCTGAGTGTATTAGTTCCACTCTCAGCTTTCATTCCAGCTGAAGTTAACACGAGTCAGAGACGTGACATTTCTGGGTCTGTGACCCCAGTGAATATTGTGACCTATTACGGTTTTTCATTTGATCCTTAATTTGAGCTTGGTCAGTGACACTTGCGTCCACTAAGAATTGCTCTGGTGACCACAGAGTGACAGCTAGTTACAACCAGCACAGCATTTCTTTAACGGGTTTAGTTACCAGTGTGGGTTGTTACTCAGCTAAACCAATAAATAATGCATTTTCAATTAATAGACAAATCTTAGAAGGATTTGTACAATATGTAGGACTAAATGAAGAAACACATTATAATTATATGGTAATTTGTTAAAATGATCATTAATACTTCTGATGTTAATTATCTAATGGCAGAAAATTACTGAGGGTAAAAGTAATTTGCCCTTTGTAATTGCTTATTAGGTTGTAGGATAATCATTTTGTTTTCTTTGCACAGCATTATTTATTGCCTTTTTCTTCTGACAGTAGCTGAAGTGCATATGAGGTCAGAAGTTATGGATACTTCTCTGAAGAAACAAGACATTTTTGGTTGAAGATCAACAGAGGGCATCAAGCACGATTGCTATATACAGTCTTCACTTTTTTAAAAAATTGGAAAGAACACAATAGAAAGTGAAAATTTTGATTTTGGTTATACACTGTCTGCACATAATTATATAAAACAACCATTTACGAGTGGTTACTACAGATATCAGGGAACCACACGTAGTGCTCCTGGTTGTGCCAGAGATTTGCTGTATGACTTTGGATTAGATACATGATTTTGGGTGAGATGCATGACATTATCTGCAGTTCATCACAGCTGTGTACGTGACTTCTGAAAAAAAAAACCTTCTGTGCCAAAAATTATTATGGATTTCACCTCTGTTCATTTTTTCTACCTTAAGAGTGAGTAAATGATTCCTCAAATACAAAGGATCTGGTTCACCTCTTCCCTCATCTTAATCAAGAGTCGATTTTAAAGGTTTGTTTTTTTTTTTTTTTTTTGGAAACATATTCACATAATATATGTTAAACTCTCTGAATAACTTATTGGGAGGCCCAGAAAGAAAACGTCAGAATCTTCTGGTTTAATATTCTTGAAACAAATAATTTCATTTTTTATTTCAGAAGGATATTTTTAGAACAGGCTAACTTACATTTGAAAAGTTTGAAATAATAACTTTCAAGTAAATTAATCATTTCATGTAATGCAAGTTTTTTTCCCCAGATTTAATTTCAGTCAGAAAACTGAAATTTCTCTTCAATTTCTTTTCCTTCTACTTTTCAAAGAGCAAACAGAAAATGAAAAAAAAAATTAAAAATAAGGAGAAAATCTGTTATCTTGCTCTTTTGCATGTATTGAGTATTCCTTAAAAAAGCACTGACATTTGAAAATGCATCCCCAAATGATTTCTCACAAACCACAGAGAATCAGAGGTGAAGAGGGCAGGGCAGAACCCAAAGTAGGGAGGAATCTGAAGCAGTGGGATTTGGGGGTAAAGGAAGCAAATGGGGGAGGAATTAGAGGCAATGGGACTACTGGGAAAGAGGGGGCCTCAGAGTAAACTTCCCCTCACATAACTTACATATGCCTATAAACCACACTGCTGATGAATCACAGTTTTTATAGATAATCCGTGGGTGATACATAGGAAAATATGGTATTCATCAAATTCCGATCAGAACAATTCCACTGAAGTCCATGGGTTTGCAGACGCATAAGCCAGATGTGAAGGAAGGAAGAGTCAGAATCAGGCCCAGTGCACATGCACACAGGCTGCCCAGCATACAGAGTTTTGATATCAGCTTGGGAAAGGATCCTCCTTTTAAACCTGGAGTTCAAGTTGACTTAATAATTAGACCTGTAAATATGGCAGTTGTTATCAGCAAAGCTCAGTGAGTATGTTCCCAGGTGAAAACTGGTGTCTTGTGAGGTTAAGGGATGAATGTTCATCCAGCAAAGCATCACACGTTTGCCATCATGACAGCAGATTTTCCTGCAGAATGGTGCCCAAATGCAAGTGATTACATCGGGTGTAGTGAGAAACAATAGGGCCGTTCACACATAATCACAGAGTAGATGTAGCAGGAATGGGTGGCAGTCAGCCTCCCGGATCCAAGCACACTTGGATGGGAGAGAAGTTCAGATCTTGATCCAAATTTTGTTGTTCAGACCTGCCTCTTGCTGTCAGGAGGTGGCTTCTGGCCAACTACATCTTCCACAAGTGATCTCACTTCACCAAACAACAGGTGGGATGTCCATTTAACTTAACTGGCGGGAAAAAAAAATCCTCATCCTTAAGTGGATGCTATTTTTGGTGGTCTTTAATAGGCGCGCACAGGGAATAGGAAGATAATTAGCCCTTTTACGCCACTTGTCCCCATACACCTCAGTTTTCAGGCTTGCTCCCTTTCTCAGGGGCGATTCTGCCACTCCCTGTGCAGGGGGATGTTGACAGTCTCCTTTTTGGATGCTCAGCCTTCTGGAAGGCTTTGCTCTCTGCAGGCGGAGCTGTCTGGCACACAGCCACTGACAGTGAGCTGGAGTTTGCTCTGAAGTCCCAGTGCAATCATGCTCTGTCTGCTGCCTGCTGCTCCACGCTGCTGCAGGAGCTTAAAAAAGACTCCTCTGGTCCTGTCAAAAAGACAACCGAATTATTAAAGCAGCAGCTTCTCAGGTGTTCAGGAGGACTGTGGGAACCAGGGGCAGAAATTGATGAGAATCAAGGAATGATCTGCCCCTTATGCTAAAATGCAGTGGAGTAGGAGGGATGTGGGTGTATGTTGCAGGAGAAGAAAGGCCAAATATTGCTCTCTGGATGGTGTCACTAAAATATTTAAGTGGAGTCAGGTCCCTTATATTCCTTGCTCTGGTGGCTTTGGACTGTCCAAGATTTTAAAACATGCATTCCTAACCTGTGTTTAGCCTCTCTCTTTCCCACAGACCCAGGAAAATGTGGTAATCCTTGGAGAGATCCACACTAAATTAAAACAGTGTGCACATATCTGTTTTCCCAGTTCTACCCCATGAGATGGAAGCAATGGCAGCATCCATAAACAGCAGCTTAAAAATCATCTGACACCTATGGATCCCCAAGGCTCTCTGGTGAGGTACAAAGCCTCATGTGAGAACAAAGTTAATGTGTGACTCTTGTTAATGGCAGAGTGAGGAGAAGGACAAAGGTCTCTTGGCCATGTGCTTGTCCCACCTCTCCCCCCTGTTTCTCTATACCTCAAAACTTAATAATATCTGCTTGTTATTAAGCATTAACATCTTAACCTTAGCAGCCTCATTCCCTACTCATTCCTGAATGCTACTATACTGTGTTATATTCCTATATACTAATTCTATATTTTCTGCAATACCATCAATTTCAAGTGATTGTCTTTTTGACTAACCAGTTTCTAAACACAGACTTCCTATGTGGAAGACAGCCACCCTTCATCCTTCCAGAAGCCAGACCCTAAACTAAGAACCAAAACCACAAACCAGCCCTGAAATCTTTGGCTTACTCCATCCCTAGACATGTCGTTGCCTAGAAAAGGCTTAGTCACAGCAATTTCTAGATTGCTAAACTTCCTACTGTCTCGTTTCTTGGCTAAGGCACCAGAATTCTCATGTTAACAACTTGAGGAGCACTGCTCTGTCTATACGGGAGCATCCTCTTAAAGGTGGTGACATAACCATGCACTCAGCTGCCTTTTTTGGGGGGAGGTGGAGAGGGCTCTCTTCATGACTGCTCTTCACAAATGCTTTCCTTCAACCCTTGCAGTTCTCACAGCCCCCCTGCACTGCCCTGCCTGACTCTGAGCATCCTATTAACCCAGCAGCTTGGCTTAAAAACAGCAAGTCAGCATTTTGCTTACAAGATGTATTATTTTATTAATAAGAAATATAAACTCTTGCAAGCCTGCAGTAGGAAAGAGGGTAGAGAAAGCCAACTAAGCCGTCAAGAAGCACTTTTTTCCCATCTGCAGACAAGCTTGCTAGGACACAAGGCAACATATCCTACATTATCCAGCAGCCTTCTGAATGAATACTGTCTGTGACAGAATGCAAAGTGCTTTAGCCTCACTCTCCTCCTGACAGACCTTCTAATTATCTCAGCTGTTTACAGTGCTCAGGCCCTCTGCTACCAATTTCTCCATTATTCTGACAGTCAACAAACTAGACCTATTAGAGCACAGCACAATTCTTGCCCAAGGCAGGAACTTTGTGAGACCACAAATTGTCTCGGTATTAAAAGTCGGTGCATAAGAACTGCCCTCAGCTTTAGCGCTAAATTGCTGGTTTGGAGACATTCATTGCTGTATATTGTATTTCCACTATATTCCGCTTTAATAGACTTCGTGCTGAAGTGTGTAAGAAGAGTTTTAAAGCCTGAGGTGGCGAGTAGACCTTTCTTTTTTTTTCATTTTATATATTTTTCCATCTTTTTTGTTTGTCACCTTATATTGCGAGGTTGGTTCACATACATAAAACAACACTGCAGTCATGCAAGAATATCTAACAGTTAGTACAAGGCACAGATTTTACCATTAGAAGTTCAACAACAAGGTTTGGGCAATACAAGATTTGTTATTCTTTGATTTGTACAGGGCCTCAGATTTAAGGTTATTTCTTTTGTGCTTTGGAGTATTTTATTTTCCTATTTGGCAAAGCTAACCTGGTTTTGTTCTTCTAACCATCTGATATCAAAGCAGTTAGGGCCAAGTAAGAATAATAGTTAGAGAGGGAAAATACAGTTTCTATTAATAATTTGCATCCATTTGTTTAAACAATGTTTATTCAAGATCCATAAAGCTCTTAGAAAATTCTGTTTATTAATTAGTTTACACAACACTCTATAAAGTATTTATGTATGGCCTATCTCCAGATTTCTCTTAGTTTGAGTTAGTGCAGACCCAAAGATTTATTTTGACTAAATACATAGGAACACTCTGATTCAGGTATAATTGTACTGAAACCTGGACTAATTTTCATTATTATCTTAAATTCAAGGTGTCTGCAGGTACATATTAGGTTCCAATCTCTCAGGTTACCTACAAAGTGTAGAAATCATTACAGATGTCCAAAATACACATTATTATCAAGATGATATTAATGACTAATGCCACCAATTAGCTCAAACCTCAAAAGCTCCAACTATATTTTCCTGAGCTGTTCAATTGATTCCAACTCAGTTAGGAATACTCTCACAGTAAATTTCATTCAGCCTTCTATTTTGCCAAGCAAAAGAGGTTACATTTATGAAAAATTAAAGCTTTGAAATTGAAAGAATCTTTTAAAGACCAAACCAAAGAGAAAATACATAAAATGTACATACACACCATTTCATCTCAGCAGCGTGTTGGAAGGAATGGGTGTTTTCACTGAACTATGTTACCCCTGGTTGCTGGAATGCTGGAATATAAAATGACATGTTATATTAGATTCTACTGAATTCAAATTCTTCCTTCAAGGCATTTATAGCGACATAAAATATTTTCCAATGAAGACTCTTAGAAAAGTGGAGCTTCTTTCAACAAAAACTTCCTGAAGAAAAGTTTGGTTTAGTGGCACAGGTCTGGGTGAGTTGTTATTACCTAGTTTATCACATGAAATCGTGTACTGGACATGGACATCATGGAACAACAGAGGAAAAGCCTTAGCACAGGATTTGTGGTAAAGACTGTTGCATTCCTCTGAGATCAGTGTCAGTACTGAGGCAAATCTAACTCAAAAGCTGACCACTTAATAGCTTTAAAGTGTTCAAAGTTCTTAAGTTCTTCCAAACACAGCTTTGAAAGAGAAATGTGTCTGTGTTGCACCGTGGTTTCACATTTCATCTTGCAGGATGTACTAATTTGGGCTAAATACTTCTGCGAATTAGTAAAATAAAACTTAAACCAAATTGTCAGGCCACATTGCTCTAAATACAGATAAATTCAGGAGCACTGTGTGAGATTTGAAGTTTTGCTACTGAGATTAGAAGCAGCTTTAATGATTTCCACAGAACTTGCATGAAATGGAAATTAGCAGAGTCTAGAGTCATTTGTCATCCTTTTAAATCTGTTTTCAAAACTTGATTTCCTATTCAGAAGAAAGGTATGTTCCTGGATCAAAGCTGAAAGCAACTGGACCCTAGATGGCACTTCAATTGGCTTTGGATCAGATTCTCCAACGGGATACCCTGGGTTTCTGCCTGCCAGAGAACTTTTTCTCTGCACAGAAGACTCATGTACACAGTCTTAACCATGTCTGAGTAACTCTAAGGTATCAATGTTATTTTTCTCTACCCTGACAGAAAATACAGTTTTCTGCTCTCAGAACCAAGAGGGAATCAGAATACAAAATGAAGATGTCAGAACTCCTTGGACCATGGTGGATGGAACCAGTGTCACACAATGAAAAATAAATAGAATCATTGAAGCTATACATGAAAGCAAGAAAAAATGCTTAAAATTAGTGTTTATGGGACTTGTATGTAAATAAACGTATTGAGAAACATTTTAAATAGTACATCAGATGTTGTACTCTCATGCTTGCTTATTTTTTAATGTGAAAGAAACCCATGTTGAGGGGGCATACAAGTCTTTTTAAGTTGACCTTAATGAATGAATTTACTAGTAACTATTTTCAAAGTATGTCTTAAGAAAATAACACATGAAGCAATTGAAAGAGAATTTCAAGCTTGCAACCACAACTATTTGTAGTGTAGACCTAAATCTAAGCTTTGGGTTCATCCAATTATGGTATCAAATTGTTGCCATATATATGATCAGCCCCAAGAGTGTGGGATGACAGTCAACACATCAGCCAGAATATTTGTAGGCAAGTCATTATGCACTGCAAGCTTTTCAGCTCTCAAAAACTAAGCAAGAATTGCTTGCAAATCTTGGCAAAAGAGGCAAGCTTCTTAGTAACATTGTTTGGATATCAAGCATATAATGAGCCTTCCTCTGAGACCATGCAGAGCACCAGGGAAGTGTAGGCTGTTTCAGACACAGCCTGTCTTAAATGTTGTTCAAGCCCTCGTGGCACTTTTCACAGCTAAAATATTAATTTTGGTGACCTAGCTAGTAGTGTATTCAGAAGATTGTAATTTTTCTATCTAAAATTGCTGCTCCAAATTATAACTGGAAAATATATTAATTTTTCCTTATTTTATGCCCTAAACTACTGAGAGATAGTTTTGGCTTTATGATTTCTGGTCTGGACCCCTCTCTAGCTCTGAAATTAATTAAACCAAACCTGTGGGATAGACTAAAATTCATATTGGCTTCTGGAAAAAAAAAATAACCCTTGTCTATTATGGGAGGCTGGCAGCAACAGATTACAGATTTAGGAAGCCTTGTTCCTGGTCGTTTCTACAGCTTTCATTAAAAAGATATGCATGCTAATCGTGGAAATGGGAGGCAACCTAGAAAAAAGATGTATTATTATGAGAGGCTGGGACATTGTATTTGTGCGTACAGCAGGGAAAACTATATTGAAATGAGTGCTAAAAACAGCCCAAGAGCAATGTGGGGAATGACAAGGAGGAAAATCCAGAGCCAGAGCATCGTAAGGGGAGCAGCAGAGTTGGAGTCAGAGATGCAGAAAGGAGAACAGGTGAGGGTCAGAAAGATAGAAAGGAGAGAGAGCAGCACTGGGAGAAGACATGAGAAATTAGATCAGAATCTAAAAGCACTCAGGAGAGCAAGGAAAAAGGCAGAAATTAGAACAGGAGCTAAGAGGAGAGCTGAAGAGGCAATAAAAACTCAAGGAGGAGAAAGAAAAACTGCAAGATGAAGAGAGGAGGACAGGAAAAAAAGGGCAGGAGATAAATATGAGGCAACATAAAAGGGCCTTGATCTCCAGTTTGTAAAGATGACGTGATCTTTGGTGTGAAAGAAAAGAAATACTTTGCATTTTTTGAAATGGCCGTGAAGAGAGGACCAGGCTACATCTCAGAAATCAATATCACATTTTATGCCTGCTGCACCCTTCACGAAGAATCAAGACAACATTGATTCAAGTAAGTAATATTTCATTGAAAACTATCTTTGATTGCATAGCTGCAAGGGACTGGCTCTGCAAGTCCCTCAGTGGTGTCTGTGCTGAACAGGTGTCATTTTCGGGATTGTGTTAGAAGTGCAGTGGCTTCATTCCCGGTCCGCGGAACACGTGGAGAGCAGAGGACACGTCACTTTAGTCTTGGAGACCATATGATGCTGCATCAGAAGGGCTGGCCTGCTCTCTAGGGTCATTAGTCTGTGTCTGTTAGTGTGTGGTGAGCAGCCTGGAAGGTTTGCTTTGTGGGTGTATTCATTTAAAGCAGTGGAACGATTATTTTAAGATAATTAGAAAAGCCTTAGACCGATATTTTAAATCTGCTTTCCTGATCAATTGTAGCAGTGTTAGAGCTGGTGTGCAGTCATGAGGCACAGGACCATCTCCCTGGACTGCAAGCCCAGGCTCTTGTAATGGAATTAACTGTTTCTGAGACTTTTATTTCCAGTGTTTGAGAGTGTAAAACCTCCCCTTGGTTTTATTTCCCTGGCTACTAATTCCCTTGAGAAAACAGATTCACTGTTTTGCTAGCAGATCTTGATGTGTTTCAGCCTCATTATACCATGAAGGGTGACAGTGAAGCAATTCATAGCAAAACCTGAGTTGGAATTCCCTTTTGGAACATCACTTTCTTATCTCGATAAAATCAAAATGTGTGGGTGAAAAGCTGTGCTGATGAGGAGGGGCATAGAAGATTTTTAAACATAAACCTCAGTGTGTCTGATTGCAAATTGGCTTGTCCCAATCAGAATATTTAGCCATTTGAATTAACCTGGAGTATTAATGCTTCCCCCAGAGCCATGTCACAGCCTATTATGGGTGTCACACAACTCAGGGACACTGCAGGAGATTTACTTCTGCCATTTTTCTTGTTTCTTTGGTACAAGCCTCTCACTTACAAATCCAGGTGGTAATTTACCACCAGGGAAAACTGTAGTGCAGGATTTTATTGTCACAGAATGAAGAGATTGGGGCCCTCTCAGAGAAGCCAAACTGGGCAATTCTGTTTCAGCAATGTCAGAATATTTTGTTTTAATTGAAAATGCATTTAAAAAATATTTCCAAACCTTTTCAAACTGCCACTGAGGAAACAAGGACTCCCCATCCCAGCTGGGGATGAAGGCAAATGTTGAGATGCAGACTGGGGCTCCATGAATCAGTTCTGTTAACTCAGTCATCCATAGGTGCAGTACCTTGTGGAAATATAATAACTGAAAATTCTTTTTCAGTATTAAGAAATATTTTGGGTGTTTCCTGGTGTTCAGTGAAAGTACAGATACTCAGATGTAGAAACAATGAATGAGTTCAAATTTCACAGTAATACTATAATAGAAACAGAATGAAATATTAAATTATCCAGGTTATTATGGTTTTCTGACACATACAGCTCTAAGCCATCTAACTTGTGCCAGAACTTGGGGATTCTTCAGCTCTTAAAAAATAAATAATGATGTCAAATCAGAGCCTTTCAGCATAATTACAAGACAATGTGAAAAACTAATATACAGTTATTGTTCAATAATCAGACAAAAAAATGTTGCAGAACTATTTGAAAACATTTAATTAGGAAGACGCTTTGCAGTTTTGAAAACAATGCAAAGGTCTAGTGGCCTAAGAAAATACCAGGTAAAATCATATTGCATATATGTATTCATGCAAATGTGTTGTGCATACAATAATGAGACAAAAATTTAACAATTGCAAAATATGTTCAACAAATAATGGGGGAAAATGCAATGGTTACTTGTCATGAATATAGGGTACTGATGAAAAGTGTTCATCACATTTCTGACTTCCCTAAACCTAATACAAATGTGGAAAAAGTGGCATGACCCATTGAGCTGACATTAAAAGCTTTAAATTGAATTAAATTGGCAGAAACCTTCAAAAATTGTCTTGGGAGGAGAAAAAAATTCATGACAGAGCATAACAGATGTATGAAATTAAGAGCATTTAGGATACATTATCTTTGCTGTATGATGGGAAATTTTTCTAATTGCACTCACAGGGTGCCTTTAAGATGTGTTTTTATTTAAGAAGTTCTTTATGATCTGTTATGGATTTTCAGCAGAAATATGCAGGCAAAAGAATAAAATGCATATTAAGATACGTGTTTTTTGCAACAATCAACTCATTTGTTGTCATTGTTCAGTGAAGCAAACTGTACAGTTAAAGTTACTGAATCTGTAGGAGTGGAATGAAAAGAAAAAATCTTATTGGATAATGAGGAACCTATGCTGAGGAACCTATGTACTGATGGATGTACTCAAGTGCTCATGGGATGTCTTGTAAGTCATATCAGCATTGGACTGTATACATTTCCAGGTACATCTGCACCTTCCTTCACATAACTGTACTACTCTTCTTTTCCTGTTTACTGGCTGCTAATTAAACCCAGTAATTGAGATGGCACAGGAAATACTGTACATGGATTTCAGCATTATTACCAACATCTGTGCTGCAAGGCATCCCAAACCAGCATTCAGTGTTCAAAGTCCTGCTCAGCACATAGTGAAAACTGGATAAAAATGCAGTGGAGTTTCTCTTCTTGCATATTGCAGAATGTCAATTTGTTCTTTCTGTGTTATTGACTCCCACAGATTTAATACATATTGAATCAAATTTCAATAAGGGATATCTCCTAAAACTGCAGAACTTCCACTTTGTGGTCACCAAGAGGTTCACAAATTGAGTTTTTCTAATTAATGAATATGGTGTTCCAGGTTTCTTTGCTATTCTTGATGCTTCCAATGGGAGTCATCTATTTAAGACCAAATATGACTGTCCAGTGAATGCTGCTGATTTGCAGCACGGAGTTTAGAACTTTCCAGTTTCTTTGCACCACATACCTTATCTGATTTCCATTATGATGGGACTCCTTTGCTTTTTCTTTTCTATATGGAGGAAAAATGTCATACTTATACATCCACATGAACCAAATATTACAAAACATCTATCCTAAGTACAGACAGAGAAATTAATTCCCTCCTCTCTAGTGGGGATTAGAATCAAACTGAATTAATTCTATGTGGAAAATCTATGTTTCCAGAATGTTTGCCAGTCTCTAACCAGAATCTCTGAGACCTTTATGGGCCATGTTTCTAACATTTCTCTCTTTGGGTCCTGTGGAAGACAGCACACTGGAGACTGGAGGTGCTTCTGGTCTGATCTGGTACATTTGGGTCTCAACTCCTGTGCATCACATCCAACCAGATTTTTTTGTCTTGTTTTGTCAGGTGTTTTCAAGCATAACTTTTCTATGTTATGTCAAATCTCTTTGTGCTGTCCCAAACTATAGAGAATCATAGAAGCTTTTAGGTTGGACCATTTAAGATCTTGAGTTAAACCATTACTCTAACATTGTCAAGCCCACCACTAAACAACATCCCCAAGTATCATGTCTACACATCTTTTAAACACCTCCGGGGATAGTAACTCCACCACTGCCCTGGGCAGCCTATTCCAGTGCTTGACAATCCTTTTGATGAAGAAATTCTTCCTATAACCCAATACAAACCTGCACTGGTGGAACTTGAGGCTATTTCCTCTTTTCCTATCACTTGTTTTTTCTATCACTAGGAGAAGAGACCAACCCCCACCTGGCAACAGCCTCCTTTCAGGAAGCTGTAGAGAGCAATAAGATTTCTATAACTGAGCCTCCTCTTCTCCAGGCTCAACAACCCCAGATCCCCCAGCTGCTCCTCACAAGACCTTCACCAGCTTTATTGTTTCTCTCTGACACACAGCAGCTCCTCAGTCCATATATCCAAGTATTTGAGAGGTTGTATGTTTGTACACGGGACTTGCACATAGGATCACTGTGAGTGAGCTGCTGGGCACTGGAATTTGATATCATATATTGAAATTGCTTTTTGGGAAAGGATCCTGACTCTTTCTGCTTGTATATATAACTGTACATGTTGAAAACTTCCTGTGAACACACCTCCATTGTCTTTTCTTGGTATGTAGCATCCTTGCCTTAGAAGCGGAAAAAATCTAGTCTGTGGTGATTTTCTGGTGACTTCAGAGATTTACTCCTTATCACAGATCATGAGGTGGGAGTTAGAGCTGTAAAAGCCATGTCAATCCATTTAAAGTAAATATTCAAAACCACATGGTTTCTGCTAGTCTTAGATGGAAATAGAATAAACTCTTTCTTAGTTGTAACCACAGGAAAATCAAATGTTTACTAATACCAGAACTGGTTCAGCCCCTAAATTGTAGAAAGTGACAAGAAATAGATTATTATCTCTGACACAAATTTGAGCAGGAAAAGGATTTTTTGCAATGGAAACAAATGCTAATGGAATAAAAATGACCTGAGTTGTCCAATGGATGTCAAACCTAGTGGAGTCCAGGATGACTTACAACCATTCAGTTTGCATCAGATGAAACAAATTGGCTGAATGAAATAACCTCTCATTCAGTTCTATATTTTTGTCACCAGCAGTAAAAATAAATAAATAAATAAAATGGTACAAAACCACTTTTCTAACTTTCTCCAAATGAAATCATTCAACTATGTGAGCATGTTTCAGGTCCATTGCTCAAACTCAGAAAGAGGAATATAAATCAATTATTAAAAAAAAAGAAGTTACATGAACAAACTCCAAATTAGAATTATTCCGTTGCAGTCACATAACCTGCATTGTAAAGTCTGTGTTTTAATTTCTCTCCTGGAGGATGGCCACCAGTAAAAGGAAAATGCAATGAGTAAATAACCCACCAAATATTGTACAGGTAAAAGATGAGGAAGACAAACACTTTTTGGAGTGAAAAATTTATTTCAAAAGCAATAACAGAAAGAAACTGCTAAAAACCTAGTCAGAAAATGGAACAGTTAAACAGAGAAAAGGCTGCTAGCTGGCAACAGAGATCTGATTGCTAATTCTATCAAACAATGCACATAGCTCTGAGCTGAGCTGAGAGGACCCGTCAGGAAAAACAGAGGAAGAGGAAAGTCACAGGCCAGAAAAATCATCCCAGAGTGTTGCAAATGGCCCAGAGGCTGTAGGTTGTGGAATGTAGTATTAGTTTAGAACTTAATGGCTTCATGAAGGCTCCACGTGCAGGTAATGCATTAGACCCAGGAGATCTAGGCCCAAACTTTCCTTTTATTAAGACTTACCCAGAATTGCTTTGCATTTAAAATGATTTAAGGGTACAGTTTTTCAGACTGGATATTCATTAAAAAAAAAATTACAGGACTATTTTTAATTAAATCGTTTTATATTTGAAATTATGTGATCTGCTGGGGGAAAAAATTCTATGTAGTATAATTATATATAATATATACATTAGTGAAAATAGTTGTTTTGCCCTGATAAAATATGAATGACTCATTGTTAACATGTAGCAAATTAAATCCTCTCATTCCTTGAAAAAATCCCTTTCAAAGCTGTTACTTCTATAAGCCATTAACTTCTGGGTTAGACTGTGAGTTAAAATGCAAAAAAAAAAAAAAAAACTCATTGAAAAGGATATATTTCATTCAAAACAAGTAAATTTAGGAGAAAAAAAAGGAAAAATAAAGAAAGCACAGAACCCTACCTTTAGCCTGAAGAAATCTTTGGATTTGGAAATCTCTTTAGATTGGAATCCCTTTAATTAAAAATATACATTAATGTTTTTTAACCAACAACTTGCTATTTAGAAGCAATCAGACAAAGCCACTGAGAATATTTCCATCATCTACTTCACTGCATTCAGAAAACTCTCCGAATATATGAAGAATTATAAAATCAGGGAATCACAGAACGTTTTGGATTGTAAGGGATCTTAAAGATCATCTCTTTCCACCATCCTGCTATATGCAGGGACACCTTCCACTATCCCAGATTGCTCCAAGCCCCATCCAGCCTGGCCTTAGACACTTCCAGGGATGGGGCAGCCTCAGCTTGTCTGGGCAACACTTTTAAACTTTTATTTGCAACAAATCGTCTGGGGAGCACTCAGTGCTGGCAAGGAACCCAGCAATTACAGGAGTCCCAGCCCCCTGCAAGTGTGGTCAGCCGTGTTGTGCTGCTGGAAACTGAGGCACAAAGGTTGTGGGATGTGTGGGGCAATGCCAGAGCCACAGTTTCAAGAGAACCGACATCTCACAGCACCACTTCCAGCACAAATAATTGAATCCTGCTTATCCATCGAGTTCAGCAGGATTCTCCCTTGCAATGCAATCCTGCTGCCTCTGGGGCAAGTAGCAAAGAGCCCAGATTTTTGGAGAAGAGTCTCAGACTGCAAGTCAAGAGACAATGTATTCTTCCTAAGCATATGAACAGGCACCAGCCACTGAAACGGATAGTTAAGTGTATAACAAAATATTTATTTTTATGAGACTTTTTTTATTACTGGAATACAGAGAGAATTCTTTCATTAACTATTTCCCCAGATTACACACAGATACATTTGACACTAATGTAAAATGCAGTGTGTTACTCGGTATGTCTCCCGTTAAAACACAAAGTACTCACCTCCTGTAGAGAAGTCTCCTGGGGAGCTGGCAGCTAATGAAGCCAAAAAATATCGGGGTTCATTAGGCATGCAAGCACTCTGGTAAAATCAAAGATCACTCTGGAACCCCCTTGAACATATTATAGTTACCATTAAAATCATCATCATAGGATTTGATGTTAGTAAAACATATTGCTTAGGCTATAAAACATTCTAAACTAGTATCCCAAATGTCTTGCCTCAAGCAAGCACTTAAATTAAAGTTTCAGACAGCTGGCACTAGAATCAAAATAACAGTTTTACACAAAGAGATTGGATAAACATGATTATTGTTTTCATAATTTATTTTGTCAACGTGCAGTATTGTGCCTTGATCCCTCCGTTGTGCTTGGGCACAATTTCTTTCACTTTTCAACAGGTAACTATACTTCACTGAGATTTTTTTTTTTTTACAGAAAGCAATCCTAATTGATCTGCTGCACTTGAATAATCTAATCCCTAATTAGTTGAGTCTGAACATTGAGAAAGGCAGCATTGTGTGCTTTAATTAATTTCCATAATCTGGAATTTCTGTTTGCTTGCCTCATAAGATCTTTTGGTTTTCAAGGAGAGGGTAGCAGAACAATATCACTACTTAGCGTATGAAAAAGGGGGCAGTGTTCTGGATATTTGATACAGCATGATTACAACAGCTACAAACACATAGTTCTTCATTAAGACTGAACCCATTTCCTGTTTACCTTGAGCAACAATTTTAAGATGTTCTTCCTACATTCATTCCAGTTCAGCTGCTCCCTGCCTCTTAGGTGCGGTGAAGATGATGTGCTCTCCTTTAATTGCAATTTAGTCCAGACATCCCAACCAAGTATTTGTGGAAATGTAGAGAAATACAGTGCCAGAAATGTGCTGCAGCAATCTCTTAAGCAAATACACATTTTCATAGACATATCCCAAAACATTTTACATTTCAAACCCTCTTTCAAAGACAAAATGTATCTTCATGAACAAATCTCAGCGATTTCTGCATTCTTTTACCCACGTGGTAAGCCAAGAAAAAAATCTTCCCTCAAAATGCAAACCTCCATCCAGCATTGATGTACACAATTAGAAAAGAAGAACCAAGGTTAAGAGAAACTCCTGCTTTGCAGACACAGAAAAGTGTTTGGACATTGTTGAAGATTGAAAAGCACTTTTATGATTCACAGTGCTCTTTTCTACTGTTTTGGAACCAGTTCTTAAATATTTTTCAAAGTTAAAAAATATCCTCATTTTGGCAAACAATTTTCTTGCAGGCCACTTTGAATATTGTCAGTACAGATTTTTCATTCAAATGGGAAATTAAGCAATGACATTGTCAGGGGCTGAGCTCTTCTGCCTCAGTTTACACAATTGCATATTGTATATATATAAGTATATTTTTTTATATGCAGCATTCTATATATATTCTATATATATCTTCCTCATAGGGACGTTACGGAGTTTATGAAGAGCTGCAAATTACTTTGAGTCATTCTGTTGAAAGTATTCCATGGACAAAATGCAGCCCTCTCACAAATATAAATTAGGGATTACCCCCATTGAATTTACTAGGATTAGTGTAAATTTATTGCACATGTGGGACTGAGAGCAAAACTCATCTCTGTTTATGCAAACTAATTGTATGGTGTTTGCTAGCGTGAAAAATGGTCAGTCATTCTCACATTTGTGAAAAAGATTTATCAAGCCAACACAGACCAAACAGGTGCTGTTCAAGGCTGCCCTTTGCTATCCACACCTGCAGTAAAATAAACTTTGCTTCTCTGATGGGAAGTCCACATGGAAGTATGACCACCAGGGCACCAAAAGATATAACCAAGCTTTCAGCCATGGAAGGCCACCCATTTACCATCACCTGGGGCCTGAGAGGGGCCTTGACTGCACTCAGGTCTCCAGAGGTCACTATGTTAAGACACTGCATCAATGCATGCAAAATTTTGGATGCTGATCAAGGAAAGACTGAGATGTTGAAAATCTAAGAAAATTGCCTGTACTGATGTTCAGCTCTTTTTTTTCCTTCCTTGGACATGTCTCTGTTGCTTTTAATTAAGCTCTCAGATTCATAGCTTGGAGATCTTTAATAACTACAGAAAGTGCTTGCAAGGCAAATTTTTCACTCCTAAGAAGGATCCTTAAAATAAATGTTACTTTCTAATTTATAGGTAAACTTAACCCAGTTTTACCTTTGCAGTAATATATTGCGTGGCCATTTGTGTGCAACAGACTGGTGACATGAAAGATTTTAACTTTTACTAAATGGTGAAAATGTTGGATCACACACCTCCAACACATTGTAAGCATAGTGCCTGCTGATGAATTAATCTAATTAACAAAGGTGAAGGTTTATAATTGGGGTTAACTAGAATTTAACTGGTCATTGTTCATACCCCCCACTGCATCGTCCCCTAAGTAACTCACTCTGGTAGCCCTCCATGGTCCCTTGACCCCAGTATCAAGCTCAGGGATCAACCAGCTTCAAGGAAAAGTAGATACAATCATATTTCCAAGACTGTAATAACAGCAGAATTTAATGGTGTGATATTTTTACACTGTTTGGGAAAGAGGCCCTATTTTTTCTTACTCATAAGCCCAGAGTATTTTTAAATAGTTCAAGTCCCTGTAGTACTTCACAGTTTGCAGTGCAGTTTAAAAAGTAATACATCTTTTCTTAGATGTACCCCAGATTCTGCCTTTTAATAGACATGATAATGAGATTCTGTGTCTTCATTTCCCAGTGTGCAGAAAGCTCAAATAAATCTTTGATTGTTCACAACCCTGGAGAAGGCTCCCAAGCCCAGGAATGTAATGATGTTTCTCTAAACAATCATTGCTAATGAAATTTAAGTGTATTTAAAATATATAGATGCGTGTGTGTTTATATATTAGTAGTATCAAAATTGGGCTTTATTCATTTTGCTTTGTAAATCTGAATCTGATTGCAGCAAACTGAGCTCTCAAGAGATTCATTTCTAGGAGAAGAAATGTCCTGAGTTATTTCTATGACCTGCAAGACACACATTGAGTTTCTGCCTTTGAGTGAACTCCCTCTAATAAGGAAATCAAGGGATGTTTGAAAGACCCATTCAGTGACTTCTTCATAAGATTAGGGACCATGTCCCCAGATCACTGCTGAAGGTATCACACAGCTGCCTGCAATAAAATTGCTATAATAACTTTGAAAGAACAGGGTGTCCAAGTAACTTGAAAGAACAGTGAAGGGCAAAACAGGCAGAGGAGATACAGGAACTCATCATAAAGGGTTAAAAGTGGGATGTTACAGAATGAAAACAGTGATGTTTTTAACAATTTTTAATATCTGACCAGTACTTTAATGTTTTTAGAAGGAAACTCAGATATAAAAAGTCCTTCCTCACCGGCATCCCTTTTAAGCAGTATATATAAAATGATCCACAAACTGACACCTCTCTGTGTCCAGCTATTGGCCATTTCTTTGTGCCAGGGTATTACACAGATACTCAGACTTGTGCAGAGTTCCTCGCATTCGTAACACTGCTAACAGGAATTCCTTCACAGCAAAAGTGTGGAGAACACAAAACTGTTAAGTATCAGCCTGAAGAAAACAGTCCTAAGACAACACTGAGAAGATATGGCACTCAAGACCAAGCTGTGGTGGCTTGGTGGCTTATTATAAAATCCAAACTTGGCATGGTTCAGTGAAATGTTACTCAATATTAGCCAAAAGCAAGAATAAACCTGGGATAGGCTTTACGTGATCTGGACACCTCTAAACCTCTTTATCCAAAGACGTGAAATACTCTGGTTTCTTTTGGGTACTGTCAGACTTGTGAGTAATTGAATTCCAAGACAGAACCCAAAGGGAACCAGTTTATAAAGAGCTGAAGAGCCATCAGCTTTCACCTGCTCAGTAGTTTGATGCAGATTGTTGAATACCATTATCCATGTTCAACAAAGACACACATAACATACTTTTTCTCAGGAAAAATGCCAATGACTTTTGCCCTCCTTACTTGTTAAATTTGTCTTAAAGGGAATTCAGTCCAAATGCATCCCTTCTTTTATTCCAGGTCTCAAATTTGTCAACACAGCTTCTAGTTTATTTCAATTCACTTTATATTTATAGGCATCCAAGCCATTTTCGTGACAAATAATCATTCCTAATTTTTGCCAAAACCTGATGGTCTTCAGAAATACTGCAGGAAAAGCATTTTGATTGTAATGCCCTCCATTTCATAAAGAAGCCTGTCAGGGCTCTGGGTATCACTGACTTCTAAAGGTTATAGTATAGAGAGGTTTACGGAAGAGAGCACCTCATAAAGCCATAGGTAGGATAGAAATCTCACTCCTGAGTAGAAGAGCCACTTGACTGTGAAGTGTAGGAGACAAAAGTGATAGGAGAGCTGCCACAGCTTTCCCTTCCCCTGAGATTTATGCAGAACCCACAAAGTACCCAGCTGGGACACCCTACCTGCTCTTGAATTCTCAGAGGATTTCTGGTGGAGATTAGTAGCCTAAAATAATTAATTAGCCTCATCACCATTCAGATTTCACTTGTTTTTTCCCCCTCCTCTTTCCACCTTTGACCATAATCTTTTAAAATCTTACCAACAAACATCTCCTTGATTGGGAAAGAATTGTCCCTGCCCTGGAGATTTAAGCACGTGTTCTATGATAGCACCAGTATTCTCTCATAAATAATCTTCTTTCTAACAAATAAAACCCCTTTTTTTTTCCTGACTGCAGGATGGAGTGCTGAGATGTTAGTGCTTGGTTCTGACATGAAAAAAAGAGAAACAGATCCATAGAGGTGGTAGGCAAGCATTAGACTGCAGTATACTTTACCTATGATGAAGTTAGTCTTAGCCCACGGTGCAATCTTTTGGGTGATTTTGGCATAAATTGTGTCTCCTACATAAACAGTGGCAGATACCATCACAGAACTGACAGCTCTCAGAGACAAAATTTAATAGGATCAAATCAAGGTCAATTTTATTGCAAAGTTGATGAAGAGTGGGGTTACCTATTACCAAGAAAATTTAATGGTGACGTGATGCATTCCTCGATCTTGGTGAAGATTTCTCTCAGTTCTTGATTTCTTCTGCATATGGCATGAAAGCAAATCAGAGAAAGGCAAGCAGAAAAGAGAAAGCGGGGGTGGGGGGGGCGTAAGGAAAAACAAACCAAACCAAACAAACAAACCAAAAAAAGAAAATAAACAAAACCTATTTNAGAGAAATAATAAATACCCTGAAAGCCAGATAGTTATTAGAATGGTGCTGGATAATCAGGAGAGCTGTGGCTGACTATTGTTTACAAAGCCAAGATAGCTTGAGAGTTTCAAACTTAGATATACCAAGACAGCAAACTTAAGACCTGGCTCTGTCTGGTAAACAGCTGCAGCCCCTTTTTAATTAACAGCATATTCCTGACTTGGTTCAGCCTGTATGGATGGAAAGGTGTTTCCCAAGGAAAGCAGAGTAAGGACAGCATAGGGAAAAAGGGGTGGGAAAAAAGGAGCGGGGGAGGGAAAAGGTGAGTTCAGGAGGGCAATGAGGTGGGGGTTAACAACACTGCTGAAGATCAAGGGCTGAAGTGCTGAGATGCTGCCAGACTTGAAAACTTTAATTTACTGTCACTGTTAGCCCCCTTTGAGGTTTATGGTGGTATTTATACACACAGCATCAATCACATGAAACAAGGAGGGGATTTATAGTTTGTTTTAAAGACTGTAAATGCAATGTAATGCAAATAGCATGCCTCATGGGCATTTACATTTAATGGGAAAATTACAGATGCAAAAGATTGGTAGAACAAATTTTAAATTGACTTTATTACATCTAGTGCTTTTCAGAGAATACTATTAAAAAAAGCTAGGAGATATGGTAATGGAGTTCTACAGTGTAGCTTGACAGCTTAAATTCCACTTAACTGACTTTGCTTGCATCTCTCTGTTTACATTACTTCTTCCAATAAGTTTGGTTGGCAAAATCTCTGGATCATAAACTGATTAGAAGCTTTGATTCTGTTTTGTTTCCTTTTTGGGGTTGGAATATTTAATGTGTAAAGCTGATTGTATCTCGATAACTGTTTTTAACTAAGGTTCATCTTCAGAATTGCTTCATCTAGACACAGTCAGGAACAGCTCTTTGAATCTATTATCGCCTTAATATGTGACCATACATGCATTCTCTTTAATTTGTATAATCTTCTGGTATCTCCTCCATATCCCTATAGATACAATAGAAAAAGATGGCTGTATTACTTTGCTCACTGATGGAGGGAACATTCAGAATTTATCACAGCTATTTGTGGAGAGCCCATTCTTTCTCAAAACAGGTTTATTTCCCAGTATTCCTGTGTGGCTCTCCAAACACTTCTTCTGGAATGAGGATTGTTTGCTGGTGGAGTTGAAAGTTGTTATCATCTGTTGTTGACTTATGGTAGATCCATCTGGAAGGTGTTGGTGGGCCTCAAACTCACCTTCAACAGACCAGATGAAGCCCTGGTTTAAACAGGTGTAGCTCTCCTTGCTTTAGGGGAGCTGTGCCAAATTACATGAGGGCTGATTTGTTTTTAACACCCTGTAATAATTTTTGTATTCCCCTCCCATACAAGGAAAATAATTTAAGGGGTTTTTTAAGCCTATTCCTATTGAGCAAAGATTGAAGCACAGATGTTGGTTTCTAGTCTGTTTTAAAGCCACCAGCACAGCAGCCTCTCTGTGTACTGAAATCTGCCTTAATCTGGAAGGAGTCTTGCACCCTTTGTTCCTTTAGATTTCCGATTTATTGCTATCAACATGCCATCCCTGAAACATCCTTCCTGCTCATTGCGCTGTATTTTGGTCATAGTATAAGCAAATGATGCCCTGACCTTTGTAGGACATAAAGCACAATGTAGTCAAAGACTACTAGATCTTAACCTATTAGGACTGTGTCTTTCCAAGATTTCAAATCTCCCTGAAATGCCATCCTCCTTCTTTGTTTCCATTCATCACGACACATAGAGAGACCCTTCTAACTTGTTTTCACCAAAAAGCCATGAAGAAGATGCTCTGCCATTCATTAGTGATTCAGCAGAGTCTACTGAACTCAGTGGAATAGTTATCACGATGCACAAATATCCCTCCAGAACTTTCTGCTGTGTCCCTATTTGCAGACCCTGTAGGTCTCCCTTTCATCTATCAGGATCTACCATGAAAGTAGACTAATTGCAAACTATGTGGCATCTCAGTGCCTTTGTTAGTGTGGAACTGAGTCAGAGCCATGTTTATTCTTCACCCAGTCCTGAAAAATACATTCTCCAGGTGTTGTCACCCAGAACAAATACATAATGGCAGAGAGCAGCTTATATTAACATTTGAGCTAATACAAACACGCACTGTTTAAGCAATTCACCTGAGAGTGAGTGTCTCGCTGCTGTGACTTTTGTTTGAGGCTGTAATCCCATGTGATGACATTCTCTTGTGCAGGAGCAGTATGTTAGCACCACACTTGGCAATGTCATGATGATGAGGAAACCATAGGCTCAGGAAGCAAGAGCAGAAGGGAAACAAACTTTCACACTCAGGAATAGTTAATGAAGTAAACACACTTCAACAGTGACAGGTAACTCACAGAGCCACCTACCAGTCCTGCTACAGATTGAACCAGCACTTAGGAAAAATACAAACCTACGTGTAAGCAAAATTCAGGATAATTCTAAAGTTAGATTATGCTGTGATAGGCATGTAAATAATACCTGGGCCAACACAAGGAGCAGGAAAGGGCCTCTTTTCCTCCTGTGCAGAAGGCTGTGCTTCTGTTTTATATCTGGTTCTGATGATCCATAAAGAAACTAAATCTACTGCAAGAGTGAACATCATAATGCAGAATCCTAATCCTGAACACCACTGAATGTGATAACCTTACCTTTAGGCACTGTAAGTATCACTGTTTTCAATGAACTACTCACCAATTTTAGTGTACTTGGAAGTGTTGAAACTGGTATTGTGGTTCTTGGGAACAGACACACGTGTCCATATAATGATGGATAAATCCATGTGCTCATGTGTGATTAGTTATCAGTCTTGCACAAAACTAGTGCATTCTTTCTTGCTGGGAAAGGCTATCTAGACCAACATGCACAAATCATATTGTTTGGATCAGTTTCCAACCCACAAATGACATGTCACTACAAAATTTATGGAAATGGCAAATTAAATCCCCCTAGCCCCAAAACCATCTTTCAATGAGAATTAATATTTCTTCTCAAGCTAAAAAATGATACTGACAAAATTTGTACCAGGATGGAACAAAATAATAAAATATTAAGCCCCTTAAATTTCAAGTAGTTTTTTCTTTCTTTGTAAATATTTTCCACATATCCAGAAACAAACACTGTTCAGAGTTTAGCCCAAGCTTCTGAAAGACACTGATTACACTGAAGAACTCTAGGACTGTCATGTGAATTTAAAGAAAAATTCTGTCCAGATAGCACATACCAGCTGCCAGTTACTGCGTAGTAGGATATTCCTTCACCTTCTGTTTTTGTTTTATGAAAGATTGTTTTCTTTTAAAATGGCAGGTCCCCTCCATTCCTTCTCCTCAGCTCACAGTGAGACATGTCATCTGATACTAATTTGTACTTGCTTTGTGTTTTGACTTAATTTGATTAATAACTATATCCTTTAATGGCAGTGTGACTTAACAATATGCTATTATGTTGGTGCACTGCACTACGGCATCGAGGAGCAATTCGTCTGCATCACAGCAACATCTTGAAACTAATTCAAAGAGGCATTATTCTGTACCTCTTTACCACAGGGTAGAGGTCTGCTCTTCTACTGGAATTGCCAGCTTAGAGCTGGAGGCCAAATCTGTGTTGAATTTGTCCAAAGACTTTTCTTAGCATTCACATTCCAGCCTGAATATCTATGGAATTGTTTTACCCCTTTTTTCACCCTCATATTATTGATTGTGCTTTGTGTCCTTTTTTTTATTTTGTGTCTTTTTTTTTTTTTTTTAATTTCCCTTTTGGATTCATATTTGAGATATTTTAAAGAGTTTCAATAATACAATACTTCAAGCAATTACAAAAATATATCAGGATTGTAAGACTTTGATAAAGAGTTTACAAACACATACCCAAAAAAGAATTCCTTGAAAGAGACAGAAAAAGGAAAGAGAGAGAAACAAGCAAGCAAGAAAGAATTTATCATACCCAAAATTACAAGTATAACTGAACTTTATGGAGTCTTAAGAGATAACACATGTTTTCTGTTACATAGGATGAAACTAGTAAATAAGGTTTAGCATGCCTGCAGGGACACAGGGAAATCCAGTGAATTCCCAGCAGCTCCAGATAAATTCAGGCAAAGCTGTAATTGCACATGGCCAAATGTATTTTATGATCATCAACAGTGAAGAAGAATCTCACAGGAAAAAAAAAAAGGAGAGGGCCAAAACTTAGTCTATGACAGTGGTAGGTTCTTCTTGTTTATGCTGTTGTAAAGACTCCATTTCTTAATCAGAACAGTTGGGGGCAAAAAAACAATAGAGAGGTTTCTTAAAAGAATTCAGGTCTAAGGGAATGGGTCTACTCAAATCATGCCAGAGAAGCCAGTGTTTGGGAGAAAGAGGAGCAAAGTCTTTACAGAAAAAGGACGTATCAGAGTCGATTTTCCCTATTGCTGACCTAGTCAGAAAATGCTGTTTAGAAATCTTTCTTCTGAATATTGACACAACTAAACACTTTTTTAAAAGTAATTGTAAAAAATATTTTAAAAGGTAATTGCCTTTGCAGTGGAAACAATGGCAGTAAAGTTTATACACGATGGTTCCCTTTGTATCAGACCAATGTTTGCCACATGCCAAAACATGAACCAGATTGCATAATATGTAGGTTTTTCATAATTTCCTCAGATTAGGTTTTTATTAATGCCTGTCAACAGCAAATGACAGGCATGTGTTGCATTAACAGCTGCTCTAAGCCATGCCAATACTGACTTCTCTGCAAATCTCAAGCCTGGAGGAAGCTTAAAAGCCCATTGATTGAGGAGGAATCAACCCCATTTGCATTAAATTTCTGAGGTTTTTACCTTCTCTTTTTTTTTAACCAACCATTAGTTGCTTTTACATTTTCACTAATAATAGTCAATAATTGCAGGGTTATTAACAATCACCTGGAATGAACAGATCTGATTATCTTCTCCAATGTGTTCCAGCCACCTTTGGATATTTTTAAACTCCCTGACTTAAATAATCTTGAGAAATTATTTTTTTTTCTATTTCTCTGTGTAACTAGTATAAAATAACTCCCTATCTCCAGGCCTCCAGCCTCTACCCATCTTGTCCATGAAAGTCTATAAAACACATTCATAGTAAAGCAAAAAGGCAGAAAGAAAATAGATTCCATATCAGTAACTGGTATGAGCTAGACCTGAGACATATGTGTTGTCCAGTTCTAAAGTCTGCACAAGCACATATTTTATAAATTGGAAAAAGACACAAAGGTTTTAATTATCAATTTCTGGAACAACAAGAAAAAACATGATTTACAGACCCCTAAAAGGAAATCATGACTAAAATTTTTAAATGGAAAGTGACTTGCAAAATACTAGTGCTTAATTCGTGAAATCAGATTTCAGAATTGTTTTTCCTATTAGATAACATTCCCACCATAAAGAAAGAACCTATGTAAAATTTTGCAAAATTCTAAAATTAAAAATGGAGACACTGTGTTCTTTAATGTTTTTTTCACATTGTCAGATAACCACTCAAGTCTCTGAAATGTAAGCATCTATCAAACCAAAACGAATGAATCAAAATAAAAAAATAGTAGGAGGCATATCTGGGGTTAGAAGAACATGGCAAACATTGATAACATGGTATTCAGAGAATTTATTAGCAAGGTCTACAGCTGTTGGCCTGCTATTCAGCTGAGCTGTGTATCGCTCATATACATTTCATGGCAGGAGCATTTCATTTTGGTGAGTGGAAAGTCCATGAGAATTTGGCCCAGACTGCACAAATGTAAAACAGAACTCCTCTGTGTTGGGCTACATATTTCTGGATTCAGATTAATTAATGTTGCTGACATTAATCCAAGTTTTCAGTGAATGTCCATCAGCTTCAGATGAATTTCATCCAAGGATAAGAAAAGAATTAAAGCAAACATATACAGGTCATCTTTAGGAAAGACCCATTATTTGTGTGCATGCAACTCTTTGTCAGGAAGAATATATTTAGTTAAAGAAGGATTTTTAATTTTTTTTCCATTCTGGTCAAACTGAAATTCAATACAATATTCTGATTAACTTCAGTATGGATAGTAGTTTGGTTTCTGTGATTTTAAGTTTTTATGGTTATTTCCTTTTAATATTTTCTCTGTGACTGTGGAGCCAGCCAGACATTTCTTCCCTAGTTCTACCCATCACAGATGCTTGGTACTACCTCCTGCACAGCCCCTGTGGGCAAAGGAGCAGACCCGGGACACATATGCTTAAAATATTGGTTAAGATGCAAAAAGAAATTGATGTTGTCCCTTTTATATCACAGTCCCTATATATATATATTTGTATTCATAGACTCAGATAGGTGGTACCACCACCATCAACAGAAAAAAACCCACTGTGCAGAAAAGCCATCTCCATTGTTTGTTCAAGGCAAAATTCTTGAACCTAAAAGAGGAAATAATTAATGGGATGGGAAATTTCCTAAAAGGCCACTTTTGCCTGTTTTACTGTATGTACAATGTCAGCTATTTCATTGTCATTGAAAAATTCATCCATCTGCCTAAGTGAGTTCCCGTTTTGCCTCATGTGCAATCAAGGCCTACACATTTTTTATTGTACTCCACGACCATGCAGGGGAGAGAGAACTTTCCAAAAGAAAAACTGACATCTCACTTGGGAAAAGACTGAGCAAACAGATATGAGGTGAACGGTGCCTGAAGGTCAACAAACAGGCTCCTGAATTAACGGCAGATGCAAATCCCAGCCTCAAAGTCCTGGTCTGACAGCTCCCCTCTGACTCCCATAACAATTAAAATGGCCAAGCTGATTCACCACCCAATACCCATCCCCTCAACTCTCCTGAAGCAAAGAGAACATCTCCTAATCCAGACCCACCACCTTCGAGATGTGCCCAGGTTATGCGCTGGGCATTCTTTTTATCCCAAAATGGAAATCATCCACTAGATTGGCACTGTGGGAATGCAATTCTGGCATATTAGAATTCTGGTATAAGATATTAAGACCTTTGTGTTGGCAGGTGATATGTCAGTGGTTGCTACTGTGAGTGGAAGACTCTTGGGTCATTATTAAGAAATAGTGCATTTCAAACAAACCAAACTAATCAGTGGCTAAGATTTTGCACCAGCTGTTTAATAATAGTTTGTCTAATAAAATATTCATATTATCATATATTTTCCATCTTAGAGGATGATCAGAATGTCATTTTAATATTTTCCCCCTACTAAAATAAAATTTTAATTAAGGATAAAGATATATTGCCTACGGAAAGCTAAACTGTTTAAAATTATTAACTGCTTGAATACTTGTTGCTATACTACAAGCTGCCATAAAAGAAAAGAAATTAAGTACATGGGGGATTAACGCAATTTTGAAAGCTGCGTTCCCCTCCCTCCTCCTTTTAGATACGCCTAACTGAGCCATAACTATTTTTCTCCACTCAGCCAGACTCCAGCTTTGTGGCTTTTTTAATAACCTGGCTTTTCAAGCTTGTGCCCCCGAGAGCCTTTTCATTTCTGCCGCACTACCTACAAGCAAATTTCTTCCAGTTGCTCAACAGCCTAATGCCTCCCTTTCTTCGTTGTTGAAGCATTTCATTGCAGTTTCATTGACGGGGAGGTGTTCTGTTACAGTGGAATCAATAGCTCAGGGCTTCCCAGCACACCGATTAGCTTGTCAGTCAGAGCCTGGGGGAGGTAGTGTAAATCCCAGAATACCAGGGGCCACCAGTTTGAAAAGTAAGGAATGCAAGGAGCCCGCATGGGTTTTTCTACCACCTGTTGCTCTGCAACATGTGCAAAGTGTATTAACTTCTTTGCTGCTACATGCCTTAAAGGTCAACTGTGATAGAAGCTTTAAGCTTTTGGAATATTTTAATTCATTACAGGAATCAACTTTTACTGATTTGCAACAAAGAGTGCCTTACAAAAGGCATGTTTTTTCGGTGGTTGGGCTTTTTGTTGGGGTTTTTCGGTAGGTTTGCATTTGGCAACATGTTGGTTCCTCTTTCAGCTTTTTTTTTTTCCTTTTTTAAATAAGTGTTTCATCTGCTTCCTTATTGTGTAGGAATAGAAAACAGTTTCTATAGCAAATGTTGTTCCTTTCTGTGCCCTCCATTCCATCACAACAGCAGTATCAATTTAGATGATACAGACTGTCACAAGGGGGTTATTTCTTCTTTCACCAGTTTAGATTTGAGGAGGATGGAATTACGAAATATGAAGTTGGAAAACTCCTACTGTACATATGCTCCCGCTGGGGAACATGTTCCCCATAACCTGGGGGAAAGCAGAGCAGGGCCAGGTCCTTCCAGGCCTTTTAGGGACCTCTGGCATTGTCCCGGGAAAAGGAGAGAAGCTCAAAATTGCTCTTAACTGCACATTCAGAGGGCCATCAAGCCGTCTGCAGGTTATTCCCCTTTACCTACCTATCTTGGATGCTTCTGTTGGATAGACTCGTGTCCTAATGACTAGCCAAGGTAATACAGAGGTACATTGTCAGCACCCATGGTCTGAAGTGGTGAGTGAGCAATGTGTCCCTGGATCAGCCTCTAGGTCATTAAATGCTGTCTTTAAGAAGTGCTCAAATTCTAAGAAAATATATGTAACCAAAACTCCTGCAAAGACAGCCATTATAAACAGAGGCTCAGGGCCTGTGAGCCAACCTAAGGAAGCCTTATTACAGACATTTATTATCCAAAAACCACGTCACACATGACCACAAAAGGAAATTCTGTGCTTAGAGCATAAAAGTCTGTGCTTTGGAAAGGTTTTGCTGTCACCACATTTGGGTTTGCTCACAAAACCTCTACAAACTCACCACAAACCACAAAGTAAACCTGCACCGTGCAAATTGTGCTTATTAACATAATTCTACAAAAATTAACTCGATGGATTTTTTTTATTAATTTTGTTTTCAAAGTGTGGCACTTGGATTTTCTAACTAATAACATAAACAACAGCTGGAAACTCTGGGCTGTCCAAATGGATTTCAAAGTTTGGACTGAAAATATTAATCTTTTCAAATAGATTAATCTTAGATTCACTTCTTTCTAAATGTGAGGAATAAAAAAAGTTTACATTAATTTAGAAACTCTTAGTGAAATGCCCTCTGCTTCAGAGGGAAGAAGGAATCCAAGCTGTTCTTCTAACTTAGTCCCTTTCACTACAGAGTGTAAACACGGTTTAATTTTAAAATACAAATATGCACCTTGATCTTTTAATTGTGTTATTCCACACCAAAAAGATGCAATGAAACTTTTTGTTATACTGTAGACCACATATCTTTCCTATCACCGGGTAGTTAATAATGCTGGGTATGTCCATAACAGATCTCTCTTCTTTATTTTTTTTCCCTCTTCCCCTCCACCCACTACTAGTTGTGCTGTTAATTCAGCAAAATTAGTAGTCTTGTGTTGTCAGAACAAATCACTCCCACTCGGTTATGAATGTGGTTACTCAGCAAGACTGCATGTTGAGAATTTAGGGGATGTTTTTTCTGCCTGTTTCCATCTTTCACTTCTTTTCCTCCCCCTGCATGCATTGTAGTTGTGAACACCTGATATGGGTAAAATTGCACTGGGTGATTACTTAAATTCAACCTTTGACTGCAGAAAAATACTCTGTGTCTTGACACTTCACCAGAACCCCTCCTCGTGCTGAGTCAAAGCACTTGCAATAAAAGCATGCTATCATATATCATTTCCCCCATTTTAACCAGTGAGTGTAATTAATTATTTCTTTACCTCGCACCTTACAGACAGTTACCTCAGGCATCTGAAAACAGGTCTGCTACTTGTAAGCACTTGAAGCTTCTGTCATCGGAAGGGGATTACCCTTATTACTTATTACACACAGGCACACGCAGGGACACACAGACATTATATTCCAAAAAGGAATGCGAGACCGCCCAGCCACGAGCTATCAACGCCAGGCTGGGCCTGGGGAGCAGCAAACCCGCAGGCAAGGCTGAACCCATCCAGCACAGCGTGGCCTGAGGTTTGCACTGACCAGCAGATTTGCCAGGCAGAGATCGGGTTTCAGTGCAATTAAAGGTCTCTTGTTAGCTGTAGGCTGCAAAAGATGGAGCTACGCACAGTGAGTAGGTATATGTGTATGTTCACTTTCATACGGTTAATGCCCCGGGTTTAATAAGAGTGAATAGACCAGTAAACACTTTCACAGCCTGCTTGGGAAAATATATCCAAACCAGGGAAAATAAAAAGAGAAAGAGAAAGAGGTCATTCATAGGTAAGGTGGTATTGCCTTTCAGACATATTACTTTTGCAAATTATCACTATTTATAAAATTCATTAATGAATTCATGAACAAAAGCTATAAAATATTCATGAGCTTTCTATAGGTGTGGAAGTTTTTTCTAAACATGAAAATACATGTGCAGAATATACACACACAAACAAAAACATGTTTACAAAGAGGTATAAATGTCATTCACATCCAGCTGAGAAACCTGCTAGATGCACCCACAAACGTCAATATTCTTTGATGGCAAGTTGGAATAGACTCTAAGGGCATGATGTCCAAAATATTATGTATGTGGGCTTTCAAACACATTTTTAATATAAAATACTTCTGCACATCAAATTGTTTGTTAGCAGGGTAATATTCTATCTTGAGCTCATTCTCTCTGGCCCTACACCTACACTTCTCTGTGCACTGTGCACTGAAAACTTGTCTCTGTTAATTGGTGCTGCATAAGCTAGGTTATACATTTAATATCCAAATCAACACCTACAGCCATCATGACTTCATGTGTTTGGATTCTGTCCTAACTGGCAGTAAAAGCTGTCATTAGGAGCAGGAAACAGTATGAAAGACCTTTCATGGCCTCTTTCAGCATGCAATGTCATCTGTTACCATGGGTTGTATAGTACTGATGGCTATAAATGCCACTATGAATGATGCAATCTCCTATGTGATGATGAACTTGAAAAAACCTTTGTTGAATTTGTGCTTAAGGTGCTCATATTCCGGTTATTCATGAGCATCCAAAATGTTGATCACCAGCCGGGTGTTTCAGCAACTCCAGCAGCAGCGCTACAAAACTCACGCACAGCCCTTCCTGTAAAAGATGGCACAAATAAACTCACTTTATAGATTCCGTGAGAGTTATTTGTCAGGCATGTCAGCTGTGGCTCATTTCCCTAAATTTTGCAACCTTTCCTAGTGGAAAGGTTTAGAAATAAAATTTGTGGTTTCCCTTCCCTTTTTTTAATTTGTTATTTAATTTTTTTTCTGTAATGATAGCACTTTTCTGTGCAGCCCTCCTGTAATCATTCTGTTCATCTCTTTCTATAAATCCATTTTGGATACCAAATTGCTCCTATATGCAAACTAGCTTATTTATCTGGGTAAAGCAATTTATTTCCCCAACTCTAGGTGTGAGGCAAAGAACGGGGTGAACCCTAAAGTGAGGGAGTTGGAAGTGCTCTGTGTGGTTCAAAGGGGTGTTGTGGGCAAGTCCTTGCCACCGACTGCCAATGGCTCTCCATCCCAGCAGCTGCAGCCTTTCCTGCTCAGCCACAGGCTGCTCTTAGGAAGCAGCTGCCAATCATGCTGCATTGTGTGGTGATTTTGTGCTGCCACAAAATATCCCCACCATCGGCTGTGACTAGCTCATCACACATATTCTCCCCCGTCAATTAATGGAACCTCAACCTCAGCCCCCAAGGGCAATGATGTCAAGCATTAACCCACAAGAAACTGAACTTCAGGTGTTGAATTTGCTTTGTTCAGAGTCAGATTTTGTGACTCCAGAGCAGTTGGTTGTTCTTGTTGGTCCTTCATCCTGGATAACCACTGTGGGGACTTTCCATGATGGAGAAAAGTCACCCGGTGGTTGTAATCTTCATTATAACTCTGGGCCTTACTTCTGGAGGACAGAGTTGTAAATTTAGTTGTCATCCCTGAAAGATTTTGAAGCAAAAGTTACAAAAGTGTAACGAAGAAGACTGGAAATTAGTCAGAAATGTAGACACAGCTAACAAAGCCTGACTGCTGCAGAGAACAGGAAAAAGAAGAGCATTTTGCTAACGGAAACACTGAAGTACAAATTCACACACTTTGCACCACTTAACATGTGATATCATGAAGTTGAGGATCATGGTCATAGCCTGTAAGGTCCAGAGTCAAATCAGACTTTCAGCACTGACTTTGGAACTCCACAGTCCTATTAACTGTTAGTTGGAAAAAAATCTGTATGGAAGAATCTAATATTGTAATAAATATAGAACTTCATAACATTTTACTTTGTGCACATCATATGGGATATAAGTAAATAGGAATCTACATTAATGCATTTTCTAAATGTCCTTTCTTTTTCTACCAAGAATGACTTACAGTGTGCAACAATTTATTAATATTAACTACGTATAAGGTAGTCATAATCTGGAACACCAGAAAATCTTAAATAGGTGGAAAATTGTAAGAAAGAAAACTGCAACACATGGGAAAGAGTACATAGAAGAGGAATAAGGTGGGGAAAATGAAATGTAAAGTGAGAATCTGCATGAGGCAGATGTATTATATTAATCCATGCTGAAGTAAGGATTTAAAAAATGGAGAAGTGAGTGGGCTACTGAGATGCAAGTAGCTGTTTCCATGAACCAGATAAACCTGGGAAGGGTTTGCAAGTTAAGGGCTCATATCACACATGTGCCCTCCAGGACCTTCCATGCTGGTGTTTTGGAATAGTGGCTGTGATTTCAATCCTTCTGAAATCAAATATGAAAGTCTTGAGACTGCACACAGCCTAGGCAGGCACATCTTCACCCATCCCTATGTGTTCAATATGACAGCACAGTGTTCAGAGCCTTTATGCTGTTTAAGATATACTTGTCTCTAATTGCCTAATCTTAGAAATATCCCATTCTCTTCATTGTTAACCACATTGGGAAAGATGTTCATCATCTTTCTTCCTCTTTCTCTGCGTACAAGGAGATCATGAAAAAGGCAGGTCCACAGAATTTCTTAAAGAGACTGAATATGCTTGCCCAGAAAGACAAGAGAATTCCCTGTCAAAACCTAGGTCTATACAGAGAAAAATAATAAAAAAAGATTAGGGGAAAGGGGGTTTTCAGGTCTAGAACCAGAGCCTTGTAACAAGGATAGCCCCTTTTGTTCTCATCTCTTTTAACTTTCTTTTTCCCTCGTAACAGTTGCCCAGTGGTTATGAAGAGCTCCAGTCCTGCATTTCAACTAAGGGGCCCTTCTTTATTCTCTGAGAAGAGGGCTGTCTCAAGAGCACCATGCTAAAGTGCTAAGTTATCATCAGGCTGGGGCTTTCGTGCAACTGTTTGTGTGTGTGTGAAACAAGCTCTCAACATGTTAGTAAGAAGCCTTTAACCCAGATTACGCCACCTCTCTTTCTATAGTGTTCTTTTAGGGCAGAGTGTGAAAGGTCACCCTCTCAGGCTGGATAGCAGCACTCAACCAATTACAGTGCACCAGTGTTTCCACAAAAGAGAGTTTCGAGCCCACAGCTACAAAAGATTTTACGTGTCTGATTTTCAAAAACACAATTACAAAAGGAGGAGGCTCGCTTATGTCTATTTTCAGGCCCTGAATGATTTTTTTGTTTAAAAAAAAAGAAAAAAATCAATTCTGCTTCTCCAAAGAGGTCTGAAAATTGTAGCCAGCCCAGCACCGACGTTATTTAAAAAGCAAAACCTCTAATCCTCCAGGTTCAAGTAGGTGTGATTCAGGAGTCCTGAAGCTGAGAAAATAATAGGATGGGTTATCTGAGTATATGATTAGTCTGGCTTTATGAAAACAATATTTACAGCAAGTGATATATAATGACTTTGAATTACACCTCTCATTCCTCACACTTTGAAAATTGTGTATTTTGTTTGCACAGATACATTTTCAGGCCTATTACACCAACGAAAGTTTTGCCATTATCCTAAATGTAAGTTCTTCAGAAGTCTGCATGAGAATGAGCCAGCAACCAATGTCCTTGCACAGTGGAGTCATGCTGCAGTCAATGTAATGACATCCGTGTGGTGCATGGGGTATATCTATAGGGAGCTCACTGTAGAAGTGGTTAGAGTAATCCTCCCCTGAACATCAACTATCTTAGAACTCATAAAGCAGATAGTTCTCCATTTAACTGGAGTCTCAGTGTCTTCCTTTACTCTGTGTAGCTAAAGGTCTCTCATTAGTTAGGCAGAAAAAAATCTCAAATGCTTTTAAATTGTGTGGCTGAGTATTCAAAAGACAGAGGATTTAGGCCATCAACTCTTCCCAATTAGTTCTCAGGGAACACTCCATGCTTGCAGCTTAATTCTTAAAAACATTACAATCAATATTTCAAAGCTATCTAGGAGTGTGGAGTACTTGCTTCAATCAAATCAAATAGACAACCTTGAAAATCGCAACCTGGAAGTCTTGTTGTTTCTAGTATGTCCATTACAGTGGCACCATAGTGCCTTATGTTTGGAAATTTTTGTATTTCTCCCTAAGAAAGAATTGAGGAATCGAAAAAAAATCATGATATCAGAATTGGCAGTAAAATATTCCTGGGATAACAAACTGTCAATAAATTGCTCCAATGGCACTTATTTGAAAAATTAGGACAGGAAGTGAAAGTTTTATTTTAGGTCATGTAGAAGATTTACAAAGTCAGGGAAAAAAACCTAAAGGCTGGTGCTATTTATGTCAGGGCAGAAAACAAGGTCTATGGGATTCCTGTGAAGCTCTGTCAAGATAAGAGCCACCCATGCTAAAAACTCCTTTGGTGATTCTGGGAAAACTGGTTAAAATTCCTGAACCTCGTTGTATGTATCTGCAAGATGATTACTGATGTAATTCTAAAATGTGTTGTGAGGTTTACTTGCCAAGTTTTGGGGATTCTTGAAAGAGAAAGCCAAGTGAAGTTTCACACCATCTCACAGAAGATATATGCAAGATTTAATATGAGCCTATCTACGTGCTCCTGTATGGATTCCCCACAGATAAAATATAGCAGTACTTGCTGCACATTTCCAGCAATGGTCCCATGTCTTTTTCTCCTCTTCCTCCATTCAACGAACTGTTAAAAGGCCAAGAAGAACTGTTGTGCAGATGATATGAAACTAAAGAACTTGTGGTAGGTGTTACACATTTTGGTACCATCTGTGCTATCTAATCCCAGCCAAAACAGTCTCCTGTTCCTATGTAACTCTAAATCTCACTGGGAAAGGGGGGGAGTAGTGTGACTGGCTCAAACCTTCCTGTGTAGGAGTATTATTATCAGTGTTTGCAAATTTTTTCCCTCTTTATAACTACCATAACTCTTCTTTAAAACCCCTCATCTGGCTGCTGGCCTACTACAGAAACTGAGCTCTCTACAGAAAAATGGCTCATGTTGGTTGGTTCACTTCTGGTGTGTTGGAGGGAATCCTCACCCAAGAGAAATTCATCGATTTGCACCAAAAATAATCTTATTTTATTTCCTTACTTTCTCACATTTTGCTGTCCTTTGGGTCAGGAACACACACAACATCCTGATGACACATCTTCTAGCACAACTCAAGACAAGTGTTTCCTGGAAATTTTTCAGGATTGAAACCACTTGTGGTAGATGTTTCCAGACACTGATGGCATTACAGCTTCTCATAAGACCTGAAATTAGTTTGGGGTTTGTTTCATTCTTTAGTTTGTTTTTAGATTCAATCCATGCTCTGATCTGCTCACAGGGAGCTTGCTCTTCGCTAACAGTTTATGGGAAAGCCTGTTTGTGCAAGGGCTTCACACATGTACACACATTAGTCATCCTATATGTGACATACACACCATGTTGTCATCACTGTCAAACATAATAAAAATAAGGTTAAAACACTTAGAAACATATTGATCTCCTTCTGTACCTCCTGTAGTATCCTTAGTGCAATAAGGTCTTTCCACAGAGCTCTAATGTGGGCAGCAGCCTGCTTCCTGGAACTGTTTGCTTGGGAAACAAGAGAGGGTGCATCTGATCTCAAACTTGTCCACTGTTCTGCTCTTTACTGTGTCCATATAATCCTTGGGAACCTGTGGCCTTCACCAGAAACACAGGGGAGAATGACTGGGCTCCCATGACTCCTCACAAGGCTGGCTGGTCTTGGAGATATTTTTCTATAAGGGAAATATTTGAGGGGACCATGGTAATAGGGAAAAGAGAAAGGAGTGATAGAATTAAAAAATTCAGAATCCACTCAGTCACGAAGCCCTTGTCCTGCCCAGTGTGGAATGATGCTGCATGCCTCATTTTCTAGTGCTGTCGCAACTCTTAGCAATGGAGGTTTCCACAGCATTCCTTCATGGATGGACAGGGGAAAACCTTCCTTCCCAGAACTCTACTCTTTTGTGTTGTCAATATGTGTTTCCATTTTAGTCAAACACACCTGTTTATCCTAAAAACCTGTGCAAAATATCCTGTGCAATTTCATTCATCTACTGATTTTTTTTAAAAAATTGCTAGTGAAAGATGGGAACTCTTGCAAATTACTTAAACTTGATTACTGTAATTGTTGTCAAGACAAACAAAATTTGCCTTGTAATGAAGCAATAGATGTAGCACTGTAGTATTTCATTGTGCTTCCGAACAACACTTTTTTGTATTTTATTGCCCTTGGAAGCTGGCATCTGCAGACTGAACTTTTTCACAAATAATCAGCATGTTTGAAACAGATGAATATGCAGCAACAGCTCTAAAAGAATAACTTCCAGCATCTGCTTACTAATTCCTTACCTTCAACCTACCCTCCTCTCTATAGTGGGATTTTTCATCTGTGCACTTACCACATCACCTGGAGCAGACAGATGCATGTTCTGTTTAATCTTATTAAAGCAAAATCCACTCAACTATCTTACTGTTAAGTACAAAATCTTACCTCCAGAACATTGGTTTTGCCCAGGGATATGGAAGAGATAGAAGTGCTTATTCAAGGATAGATTGGTCTCATGGAGACATGTGGTCAACCTGCTAGTAAGTTTGTACAATATGAGATTGTACAGTCCAACTTCAGGGGAAAAGTTGAAGCTTTTTTTTCTTTTTTTTCAAAGATAATAGTTTGCAGGAAGAGAGGTACTTATTGTGCTACCTTCAACTTTTTTTTTCTCTCTTTGGTGAGTCAGAGGAAATATCTTGTTTTTCATCACATCCTTCTTCTCAAAAAAGAGGTGAAAAAGACATAAACTGCTAATCAAGGATTTTAAAAAATTATCTCTCCTTTGGTTCAATCATCAGTAATCCTTTGTATAATAAAAGCAGATCAGGTGCCTTTAACAAAATGGTATTTCTAAATTACCCCTGGGTAATTCAGAATGGTAGGTATTTTAATCTCTACAATCCCTAGTATCTATCTATTTATTTTCACTGGCTTTTGGCACCCAGCTGGCAAGAATCCAGTCCCCACGGCAAGAGAACTATCAGAAACAATAGGAACTTCACAGAGGAACACCGACAGTGAAAGAACGATCAAATTAACTTTTTTTAAATTTGGTTTCTGCTGGCATCTAGCTGGCATGGACACACATGTACAGATACACACACACACTAGTAACACAAGGCAAAAAAAAGCAAGAGAAGAGGAAGAGGGAGTGAAACTAGAACATGATATATGTGGAGAAATCCCAGTAGATCCACTATATTTTATTCAAGTTTTCTTATTTTCCCAAACATCTGTAACTGGCATTGCTCCACTGCGGAGAAGCACAGAAGATAAAATAAGCTGAATGAGAACAGCACTGCACTGATTCCAATGTGCACTCTGTGTTTAGAAGTCACTTTGTCACCCTTTTGCCACGTACTGTGTATGTGTCTGCATGAGTGAGTTTATAAGTATCCAACATCAGAGACATCAGTGACCGTATTTTTAGCTTGTTTACAAATCTCAGCAAATCATTCAAGACTTTGTATTTTAGTCATGAAGTTGGCCAAGTCTTCAAAACTTCACAAATAACATTTTAATGGTATAGACAATGAAGTTGTTCAACAAGTAGAGAACATCAAACCAGTAGGATATGCAGACAGATTGGGGAGTAACATAAAATACAAAATTATCTTGGTGAATTGGATGAATTGTCTTCAATAAACCAAGTGACAGATTAAACTTGAATGAACCCTGTTAGGATATTGGAGGGGGGAAAAAGGAAAATGTTCCACTGGAATGATGTGCAATCTGTAGAGCACCTGAATCTTCCCAGTATCAGCTACCAGCTGGTGGGACCTACCCTTGGGACTGCAATGCAAGAAAAGTTTACACCAAACAGAAAGGGTCCCCTTTTCCACAAGCATGGAAATATTGATGACTTAGATTTGCTCAAATCTCAATAAGAGAAGGAAGGGAACAGCAGCAGTCTCAAAAAATATAAAACTAGAACTAAAGGTGAAAGGAATAAACTATTTCACATGTTCATTCAAGCTAATAACATTTGGGGTAGATTTCAAGAAGCATTTAAGGAAAATGAATATAGTTGAGTGTTAGAATAGACCACTGAGGTACTGTGCGTTAGAAGCTGTCAAGAAAAAGAAGGACAGGTAAACTTTTCCCAGACTATTTCTTCTCCTGTCCTAGCCCAGAAAAGGACTAGATAGTCTCCTGAGATCCTTTCGTGGCTCACTCCTGATGGTTCCATGGCAAAACCTAGGAAAAGTCAAAATTACATGTCCGTTCCTCATTGTCCTCCACACAGCATGAGCTCCAGCTGGGAAGAATTAAACAGCAAGAAAATTATCTCTGCTTTCAGTTCTGGCACCACAGCAGCTCTCAGAATAGAGAACGACTCAGTTCCAGCAGAAATCCAGCTCAGTCCCTCCTATCCCAGGCAGGAAAAGGCTCCTGCTCTTCTTGGTCATGGTACAATCTGGTTATACACACAAAATCTGGCACATATTCAGTGTTTGCACTACCTGGAAACTTGGCTACTGAACTCCAGCAAGTTTCTGCTGACCATGCATCAACTAGCTTTTTTTTTCTCAGAATCTCAGATTCTGGATGGAAAGTGGGGCAAATTTTCCATAGGGCAGCGAATTGCACAGAGAACCACACTGCCAAGTTCCATTCCCACCCTCCAGAGATGGAAACACTAAATCTTTTCCATTAATCTGGTCTGTAATGCATGAGCAAAACAGCAAGTGTTTCTGTAACATGCACAGATAATGTCACCAAAAAAAAAAAAAAAAAAGTAAGAGGGAAAAAAGTGCTAATTTCCATGATAGAAATGCTAAATTTCAACGAAAATATTTGAAGTTTGGGTAAGTTAGAAGAGAAAACTGAAAAAAGGTCATGCTGAAGGTTAGTTCCATGCAATAATTAGAGGGAATAATGTAATGTAAGACTGGAGAGAACTTCCAAGGTCACATAACCCAGCTCTCTGCTATGCATCTACATTGTGTAATCCCATTTACAAATTCATTGAACTCCAAGTTAAAACTAGTTTCATTATTTGACTTAACTGCACCTATTAGAAGGCTTTTCAAGAGTGTCAATCTCTGACTAAAATTCTTCTTTTAATTTCCAATTTAGATTTATTCACCATCAGTTTATCATATTTGTTTCTGTGCCAGCACAGTTTACTAATTTAAACAACTTTTTTTTCTCACTTCTTTACTTCTCTGATGTATTTTTAAGGAGAAGCATACCTCATATTCAGCAGTACTTGTCCTGATAATGGTATTTAGCTCATATGGTGTTTGATGTCTGCTTTGTACCTCAACAAACAAACAATCCCTAAATTTAAGTGTGTATCCATTCAGGTGCACCTACTGCAGACTGAATGCAAAGGGACAAACCAACAGAAAGCAACTTTTATATCAGCAAGTTATTTCAGAACTGACCCCTGCAGAGCATTTTTCTGAAGGTTTAAGTATTGGTCATTGTACCTGGCTGAGCCTCCTGTGATCTTCCCATTTTTCTGTTCCTACAACAGTGCTGACACTTTGTGATGACAGAACTGCTTTTAGTTAAAGAAACCAAAGGTGAGCCCTTTAGCAAACAGCTTCTGGAAGCAGGAAAAGGACATCAGGAGCTTATCATAAACCTCATTAAAAGCAATTCTGCTCTCTAAGACTATGGAGAGGGAATTCTGTATGAGAGAAAACAGACAGGAGGCAGTAAATGGGTACGAGGCACTGCTCAGTGCTCTGAGCTCTAACACTGTGTGGTCCAGTCAGGATAGATGCTCCTGCACTCCGTTACAGATAACAGAGGCTCTTTATAGCACAGATGAGAACAATCCTTGAAACACAAAGAGGAAAGAGTTCAAAGAGACTGAATTTCTTGGAGTACCAAATCCAAACTCCAGCTAAGAGCAAAAGAAGGGCCTGGGGAATCTGGGAACTGTGCAATGATAGTTTAATTAGACGAGCTTTATCTGTACAACAAATGTGGCAGCTCTGAAAAATTCAGCTTTTTGTTCCTTACTTAAAACACTATCACTTTCCCCAGCACTGGAATAGCCTTTTGCCTAGTAACAGGCACACTGCCTATGATCCGGACAATATCCATGCACTAAATTTGGAGCATTCACCCCTAAATGTGCAGAAATTTTAATGTAAAACTAGAAAATGTTCTAGCATTTAGCCAGTAGATAAAGGGATTATTTAAAAAAATGTTTAGGAAATGCTGTATTTAGCACATGTATTTATAACTTATTATTTTACATATTTACTGGACATATTTACATATCAGTCTGGACCCTCTTTTAAAAAATATCTTATCACTATTAGTCTACATAAAGTCTCTCAGATTACTTCCCATCATCTATATTTTGTTATCCAACTGAGTGCTCTTATCAGTATATTTTAAATGTTGTTTAAAATTATTAAGATTTCTTTGTTAAGTTTCCAGGAAAAAAAAAAAAAAGGAGAAAACTCTTAACTCCACTTTCTCATAGCACAAGAACCGGGGCAGAATAGTAAGATTAACAATAAAAAGCAATACTTTTTATTCAAATTATTTGGTAATTTTGCCATCAAAGATATCACTGAGATACAACTTTTTTTTTTAAATCATGTAGCAATGGCATCCTACAGGGATTCATGGGAAGAGTGATGGATTTATAGGTTTTATATTGTCTATATATTGAGGTCTTCAAGTGGTTTTCAATCACAAAATCACAGAATCATGGAATGGTTTAGATTGGAAGGGACCTTAAAGATCATCCAATGGCAGGAACAGGGACAGGGACAACTTCCAATAGACCAGGTTGCTCAGAACCCCATCCAACTTTGCCTTGGACACTTCCAGAGATGGGGCAGCCACAGTTTCTCCAGGCAACATGTGTCACCACCCCCACAGGGAATAATTTCTTGCTGGTATCTAATCTAACCCTGTCCTCTGTCAGTTTGAAGCCATTCCCCCTCGTCCTGTCATGACCTTGTAAAGCCCCTCTCCAGCTTTCTTGTAGCTCCTTAAGGTACTGGAAGGCCTCAACAAGGTCACCCCAGAGCCTTCTCTTTTCCAGACTGAACAGTCTTAATTCTCTTGGCCTTTCCTCAGTCAATTTTCTACTATTTAGTTGTAAACACTTAATTCCAATGCATAGAATTCACATTTCTTTACCTAGCATAGGATTTTCTTCATTTTTAAGACACGGTCTTAACTTCCAGAATTATCAAAAGTGTCAGAACCAGCTACCCAGGAAGCATCCTAGTTGAACCTGTATGACAGACGAAGCTTTAGAAATGAAGAGGTTTAGATACTTTTGACAAAATTAAGAATGCTTTATTTTCCAGATAATTATTTGAAAAGAGGAGAAGGAGATAGCTCTTAAGTTGGAGAGGGAGATCATTCTCAAATTGGAGAGAGAAATTATTCCCAAGTTTGCCCATCTTTACTTGAACGGGAAGAGGGGACAGAGTCAGAAACTTTCCTTCTGTTCACAAACAAACCAGAAAATCCAGGAAGATCAGATGCATTTTTATTAAGCAAGAGAACTATTTGGGGGTAAGCGGGAGGAAAGTGGCACATTCAGGGTAGACAAGAATAATATGCTATGCACAAGGTTAAGAGAGAAAAACACTCTTCCTCATAAGTAATAGGTTCCTATTCCTGGCTGTACTGTGCATCTGGAGGTGGGAGCAACCCCAGAACTGCTCTGCACTGCACAGACTGACACACTTTTACAGGACAAGGCATTAAAGGCTGCCAGCAGGTGGGAAAGGCCGGCAGCACAGCCGGGGTACCCACCCTTTTTGGAGACCAGGTGAAAGCCGCCTGCCAAGGTCAGGCATTCAGTCACCAGGTGGTGTATTTAATTTAAAAGGAGTGTTAACCTTGTTTACACAAAATAACACCAATATGCAGAGAAGCAGTAAATCCATTGTCGTTAAACAGCAGGGAGGCCGGGCTGTGCTGGCAGCCTGCCCGCCCTGAGCTCGGCTGGCACCCGCCGCACCACCCGAGCCCCGGCCTGCGGATGCTGGCAGCGAGCGCTCTGTGGTGTGCCCTTCCTACCCTCCAGTTGACTCTTTACATTCTTGTCAAATATATTTAGAACAAGAGGTGTCCAGTTGAAGGGAAACATTTGTTAATCGCTTAAATGCAGGAGTCTGGCAGAGCTCCAAGTTTACATTTATAAATATGTAGTATCTGTTTCCAGCTAAACAAGGAACTCCTGACCCCCCTCACCCACAATCCAGCAAATATACATATACAGGAGGGGAACTTGCAAGGGGTTGTGGGGGGGAACTGGAAATGATGAACAGAACCAGCTTGGCTGAGGCAGGAATTGTCCAGCCTCCCTCCCCGCTGTCAATTTGTTCTCCGCCTTTGTCTACGAGTGATGTAGATAACAGCGCAGAAAGAGGATGATGTATCTTTAAGTAATGAACAGATTAAAGTTAAATTCCTGTTGACCGAGACAGTTGTGTTGACATTCCTGTTGTTTACAGGCAGCTGTCTCTACTAATGACACTTTGATAACTGGAGTGAGGCTGCTGTTGGGCAGGGGGATGGGGGCAGGCAGAGTCAGCCGGGTTAAAGAATGCTCTGTTTAAAACCCGGTCATCCAATTAAACATTAAAGCTGGATCAGAGATCGTCGGCAGTGGTGCTATTCGGGAACGGGAAAATTCTGGGCTTCTTTTTTAACTTATGCTCAGATTATGTGGCTTAGAGGTCAGCCTGCCCCAGTTTGCTAGAGGATGCGGAAGATTCCAAGAGTGCTTAAAATAAGCCAGAAAGCAGTAAACTCTGTCAAGCCATCCGTGCACTGCCATGACATGGGCAAGCACACACAGAGTTGCCGGCGGCTGGTTGGGACTGGGGTCACACAGAGGTCCTGTGGGGCAGCCTCCCTCTCCCACTGCTTTTCAAACAGGCAGAGAGAAAAGATCTGTGAGCATCCCACGGCAGCAGCACCATTCCTGTGATCCTGTGATCCTCTGCCATCTTCTTCTCTGCTTTGCAGAGCACTCGGTGCTCCTGGAGCTTTGCTTGCTGCTTCCTCCTGAATTAATATGTTTACCATTAACAGCTCCCCTGTTTGGCTGCAGGCTTCTCACCAGCAAGGCTACACTGAAATCCTGGAGCCTCCTCCTGAAGTCCTTGCTCAGGTCAAATTCCCAAGGGGAACCTGTAAAGCCCAAGATCTGCCAGGTGATAAACTTTAGACGTGTAAATAGTCTACTAGATATCCTCCTCTGGTGAAAATTAAACACATGCGTAAGCACTCTCCTAAATCAATGCCCAACAAAGATAGCACAGCCCATCATTCCAGGTCAGATCAGCCCCACTGCCTTTGTATCAGCAAAGTTTGGTCCTACTCAGACCTAGAAAGCAGCTTTTCAGCTGCTGAATGCACCTGACATCTTGTTACTGCCTCAAAGTTTCCAGCACTCCAGAGATCCACTTAAAATGCAGATGCTCCTTCCCCATCTTTTTGTTAATGAAGCCTAAATTTAAGGCCTTTAAAACAATGCGATAATGCCTGTTTAATTCTAAATCAAATGCCACATGCTCATTAAGTATAAGCATTCATAGAAATAAATGGATTTATTTTTGAATTTATGAAGTCACTTTAATGGACTTCAAACTCCAAATAAAAGTACTGAATAGACAGCATCTCCTGCCATCACTAAAAACGCCACTGCTGCTGTAGTGGAAGCACATTTCATGCAGCAAGAAAGTTTACAGTAAGCATACGTTAATTTAAATGAGTATCAATTAGAAGGAATGTACTCTGATAAGAAACTTTGCCTACAAATTGATTGATCCAGACAATTAGAAATCCAGACAATTGATATTTTATTGATCCAGACAATTAAAAATTAAATTCTTCTAAAGGTAAAAGTGTCACTTGGTTTGACATTTTTTCCTCAAACCTGTCATTTGGAGTGGGAGGACTCTAGCTGTGTTCCACTTTCAGTTTGAAATATTTGGTAGATGGAAAGACATGGATATTTCAGCTAAAACCCAGCATGGAGGAAAAAGAGAATCTCAATTTTTTAACAGCACAGAAAATCACCATTGATCTCCAGAAATAAAAATCTGACTTTAAGAAGTGTCATTTGCACACATGCCTGACTTGAGCTTAATCCACAGCAAACAGCAGCCTGGGGGCCATCCCCAAGTCAAGTCACACCCAATTTCACCTTTACCAGATGACAGGGTCTCATCAGCCCAGTCTGCTGTGGGAGAGTCTCCAAGTAAAACCTGAAGCTGCCACAAGCTGAGGCTGAGGCGGCAGCTCCCGTCCTCCACGGAGACTGTGTTGTACTGGTGCCTCCATGTTCCTGATAAGGTGACAGACCCAGCTCTGACTTATGGTCACTTAAAGATACTACAGCACTTTCCCCTGCAGGAGCAGAGTGTCAGAACCGGAGTGTTGGCTGCAGGCCAGCCTGGGAATTACTCTGCATTTCTAAACACTGCAGAGGCAGGCAGAGGTTGCTCCCCACCACTGAGTAACGCCAAGTCCCAGAGAGTGGCTGGAAGAGGCAGCAGCATTTCACTGGGAGTGGGAGACATCTCTGCAGTCTCTAAAGTGTTTTGGGATCATTCAGGAGGAAAGGTTCATTAATGATTGGAAGTTAATATTAGCACGATAATCAGTCGTAGCTCTTCTGGTGAAACCTACTCGAGAGATCCCACGCTGCAGGTTCCCATTACCCGGCACACATTTATACACATTTCCCACCCTGCAACAAGCAGAGTCCAGCAAGAGTTTTCCATTTGAATGATGTTCCAATAGGAAATGCAGGCTTTTTAAGGAGCAGGATACTTGGGGGGAGTGGAAAGTTAACTGAGCCCCAGGTTGCCGGTTTTCCATTTGGTTATTGGAAGATTAGGAAGAATTTTTTATTTCTTTGGTCTGAAAAAGCACATATCAGTTTGCTGAAATTATTGCAAGGTAAATGATGTATAGTCAAAGCCTTTTAGGAATAAAATTCAAGAAATATCATTTTATTTTAAGAAGGGAGATTTAACAGGAATGCATACACTTTCAGAAAGAATCTGTCTATTTAGCATCTAAAAAAAGCAAAAATAAAAGATCGTATTTTCTAGATTAAATGTTTCAACATTTCTTCTCCAAATAATATTTTTTCTTTTGGAATTCAATTATATTCAGAAAATATTAAATAATGCAAATATTCAAAGAGCCACACAGTTTCAGGTCAAGGTAATTTTTTGCATTGATTCAGATCAAAAATTTCAACTTGTCAAGGACCAAACAAATCCATCCTTCTATGCTTCTAACGTATAAAGGTGATGATAGTAACATTATTTGTTATTATTTGCAGCCCATGCTCTTGTCAGGAGCAGACAAACCATTTCCATGGTAATATATGTGATTTTCACTCTTTTCTAGCATGAAGTGAATTAATACCCACTATATTGAAATTAATTTGTCTTCGATCAAGGGTATTTTTACCTCTTGAAATCTGTTCAGCAAGACTTATGGGGGGAGCTTGAGAGTCAGATACAGTTTTGAATAAGAATATGAGCTGTTTTTCTTTGCAAGAAGCACCAGTGGAAGAAATTCATATCCCTCCACTCCTCCACTGCTGGGCTTGTCACGCTGCCCAAAGAAGTACTGTCAGTAACATCATCAGTCTCCTTAATGAGTACTTTTTTTTCCAGCAAGAGAGAAATAAAGCTGAGCCTTTTAGGAAAAAAAAAAAAAAATAAAACCTGCAATAATCCACAGGGTGGATTTTTAATCCTGTGTTCTTGTTTTCATTTGCTGAGGTTGTTGGGGTTTTTTATGTCTTAGAAACTTAGACATCAAAGGCAAGTCAGAGTAGCTGGACGCTTAACTAATTAATTAGCTTTGGTCTAAATTGCAAAAATATAGACAACAAATTTCTTTCACTCTAAAACCAAAGGCAACATTGAAAAACATGAGTGACCAATTGAAATAGAGCAGACAAGATATTAGCCTTTAAACAAAAATTCAGGTTCTGAAGGAAAAAGCAACTTTCAAATTTATTAGCAGGGTGAGATTCTATAGCAATTGAGGCAGAGAACCCTAATTCCAAAACACACCAGGAAGAGGAAAACCAGTTTTTGTAATTATTGTGCAAATATTTTCTTAGTTTCCATAATGCAGTGGAAGACATTGGAATAAAAAGTCATTCTCTAAACAATTTCTGTTGGAATTAATTGAATCATTCAAGAATTAGTCACAAGTTTGGTGTTCACTCTTGCTGATCAGTTGGATTTCAAAGGCTGAGGAGGAACCAGACGACAGCAATTCCATCTTAATTCAAATGTCAACCTCCTTTACTGAACCCTGTACATTAGTTGGAGTGTTAGTTAGATTTATTGTGCTACAAGACAGACTTTTCACACGAGAGAATGGTGTCTTGATTAGTACTGAATGTGCATCATGAGAGATTCTTTGGATTACGAAATAATGACCAGTTTCTAACCAGCACTCCTGTGTCTTTTACCTTTATAACACTATCAACCAACTCAGTTGACACAAATTACCTCATTTTGCCTCTGACGCATCATTTTATTTCCATTTACCACTGACTTAAGCACACATAATTACTAACTTAGGTCACAAACAAATGTGATGGACAAGTTTCACACTGAGCAAAATGTTTTATTACATGGCATTACTATCCACCTAAGTTAATTAATTAAAATTAACATAAACTGTTGGCTAATTGCAGCCCAGGAGAAATTCTACTGCACCCGATGGTATAACATTGGGAAATTATCACAATATTTTAGAGCTTGACAAGTTCCAGTGAAAAGCTGAACATTATTAGAAGCAGGTTATCATGGTAAATAGACCAGTGCTGACTTTCACCATGGAAAATAGATGCCTTCAGCTTTGCAGTTGGTGCAAAGGCAGCAGCAGCAGCACTGCTGTTCTGAACATTTCTATGTTTACATTGCAATACAAATATCCTCTAAATAAAGCAGATTTTTTTCATCAGTCTTCTGACTACAGCTGCATGCAATAAAACCTTCCTGATGGCAAAGGCCAAAGAAATTATATTAATGCAAAAAAAAAAAACTTATGAAACTTTTTTGTAAGGAAGTGAAGACGGGAAAACCAATCAGTGTATTTCATGTGTGTGACTATAAGGTCCAGGGGAGATTGGTTTAGTTGCATTGACTAAACAGAAAGTGGTAGCTCCATAAAGGTATTTAGGAACCTAATTCTTATCTAGGTGTCTACTTGCTCTCTAAGTTGATGAGAATTTAAATCATCCTGTGGCCTGCTTTCATGTGCTTCCTTGGTGATGGTGGCATTTCAAGAATTAAGGGTTTTTTTCCATTTACCAGAAGTTTTTTCTCAAGAAATAATTAAACGACATTGAACCATCTACATGGACTTTAAACACCCAAAATTAAAGAGGCCAATGAGAATCCCGTGATCACCAAATCCACCCAGGAGGTGCAATGGTTTGCAAGTGGAAGATCCTGAAATAGCACCACCTTTGATGGGCATGAAACACCACAGCAGGTGAACAGAGAAAAAAAACTATATTTTGAGTTTCCCAACCTAGGCAGTCAGAGCAGCCCTCCCCTTATGCTGTAGTGCTGCTCCAGACAGGAATAACAGGCATGTAAAGATAGCTTGGGGGCTGTAATGGAAGACAGAGAGTACAAGAAGAGGAATTATGTCTCTACCTGCTGAGTAGGTGTTTGTGGCATTTCTCTCTCCTGCAGTCACAGAGAGCTGCCAGAAGCACTGGCCTGGCCAGCCCCAAACTCACAACTGCAAAGGACTGTTTTGTTTCATTACCAACAGAAAAATCTTACAATAATTTCATTTAGAAGGGGAGTCAAGACCTCTCATTCCAGACTGGTCCAGATTCTAAGTTAGATCCAAAGCACCAAGTTGCAGTTCCTGCCTGGAGTTCCTGTCTAGGTATGTGCAGTATGTAGACACAGGGTTTGTTAAAGCTTCCGAGGCCATTTGCTGGAAGCAGCTTCTGTTTAAGAAAGGCAGTGCATTTTTGTTCTGCTCGTACAATCTTTTAGTTATCTGCTGTCAAATGTATAATAATTCTGGCTGTTTATATAGCTGCTCAAAACTAGCACATAAATTTCAATTAAACTGAAAAATGCAGAGGAGGGGGAGGCTGTGAGGTTACCAAGTTTATGGGAATATATTAATCATTGACCTAGACAGTATTTAATGCAGTTCATTCTCATGGCCAGTCCACACTCAATGACCAGTACACTCCTACCAAAATGTCTATTCCTACTTACCCCAAAGTCACACTAAACAAAGCAAACTACTGTCCCCTTGGTTTTCTTTGTAGGCAAAAAAAAATCCAGTATTGATATGCCTTTCTGTATTTTTATTTGCTGTTTTACAACCTTATAAAAGTCTCTTTTTCTACCTAATACTGCTTTTTAAATGAGTTAATGCTAGGAGAAATTAGAATGCATTACCTATATCATCTTTATTGCCTTCTGGTGTTTTGGTATTCCTGGGATGATTTCACTTCCTAATGAACCTCCAAACCTGAGACGGTTGAGCCATCTAAGAAATATATCTTGTTTTGGTCTCCTACCCCCTTGGCAGACTGTAACTTGTGGCAGCACTGAATCACAGCAACACTTTGGGAGGTAACCATCAACTGATTCTGTTCGGTTTTGTTCCCTTATCTGTGTGCCTCCCCTCTTTCTATTTTGCCTCAACAAACACCAAATTTTATCTGCATTTTGTCAAATCTTTTTTTCAGGCTAATGCTAATACACAGGGGAAAGGTTTGGCTTCCATGAACCCCACAGCCCTAGGACTGACTGACACCTCCCAAGCTTTCCCCTATCTTGGCATCACTCCTGCAGGCTGACACCAAAGCTCCCACTCCAGATCTCCACCCTTTCCGTGGAAACAGGGCAAATGTCAGCTGCTTCGTAGGACAGGTGAGATAATTAGGCCTTTTGACAGCAAAACTAGGAGCAATTCATTAGTGTGATGAACAACAGAAAGAGATTTTGGATTCATCAGGGTCACTGGCATCCTTACTGCCCCTTTTTTCACTATACCTTGGCAGAAATTCCAGGCTCAGCAAGGCTGATGGTTAAATGTCCATGGCCCAGATATTTTCTTTCACTTTTATTCTGTGGCAGAAGATTGGATTCATGTTAAGTCTTATTTTGTTCAGAAGTGAAAAAATTCATGATACTTATATAATAGCTCCTTAAACTAACTATTAACCCTCCAGATATTCTGTGCAAAGAGGGCTCCTGGGCTAGTTGAGCAGGGTAGGGTGAGTGTGTCAGACCATCCTGTCTGTAATGTTTGGGCTGGTACATGCAGAGATGTGTTGTTAAAATGTAGTGTTGAATTTTCCACTTAACACTGAAGATTTACCCCAAGCCTATTTGCTCTCCTCCATCATCTGGGTCCTGAGAAGGACCACTAAAAGCCACAAAACTCCTAGAGCAACCTGCTACCATGAGTTCAAATAGAGTATGGGGATGTAAAGGTGAGGAAGAAAGGCTCAAGTACAGGAATTAGAAGCAGACTGTTGTCTAATGTATTTCTAATTCTAATTTTTGTTTCTGTTTGATTTGAAATCCCAGAGAAAGTTAAGGGTGAAAATAGATAGATTAGATAGATAGATAGATAGATAGATAGAATAAACAAATAAATAATTAAACAAGCCCCACCATTTCCACCATTTGGTTATCCACAACAAAAATTCTGAAATATTTTATTCTAAGGGTTGGTATATTATGATATTTCTGTTCTGCTCTCTCTTACTATTGACAAAAGTAATCCTATATGTTGTTAGTTGAGAAAGTAGTAATCCTTGTATTTCTAACAAAGGTGTTAGTCCTACAATGTTGGGTCAAAGGATTGCATACTGACCTGTGAAGGGGAAAAAAAAGTCTCCCATAAAATTAATGTCTTTCAGAATTACAATTATTTGCAATTATCTAATTCAGCATAAAAGGCAAACATAATGTCACAGGGCCTTTGATACTATAAAAGGTTCTTTTTGTGAAAGGCCTTTGATCCCTTCTAATCCACGCTACAGGTATGGCTGATTTAATTGCCTGAAATGTAAATATAAATTGCTGAAGACAATTTTGTGCTAATTTTATTTATTTCAATTGGGTTTTTAACAGATCTTTTTCCACTCTGAAGTATTCTTAGAGCATTTCTATATTATTTTAATGAGTTCTGCATAGATACTTGTACCTATATAGAAGAGGCAATAACTATTTTGAATTTGACAACATTTACTCAGAAATGGAGGCAACAGTACTGACTTCATCACATGTTTTGTATGTGTATATATGTATGTGTGTACTGCAGGAAAATGAATTATATCTTCCTGAATATGTCTCAGGAGTAAAATTTTTCACATTTAAAACATATGCAGGCTTCAAATTTTTAATCCCTGTTGAAAAAATGAGGTAGTTTTTGCTATTGGTACAATTATTTTTCTTAGACCTTCTGTCCTTTCAGTCTTTTTAGTTCTTTGCCATCTTATTTAGTTTGGAGCCAATGGTAAACCTGCATGTGCAGGCAAGGGTAACTTAAAGAGAAGTTGATTTTCTATGTAAAAACTTAATATAAAATTGACGTAGTGGAATAGCTAACGTAGGGCTACACGTGTAAAAGAAAGAGTGAAAAGAGCAGAGAATCATGAAAAATAGTGAACAAAAGTTTCTCAATTTTTTTTTCCCAAGCAGTCCTGTGCAATCTCCCCTGCAGCCCGTGCATCTCTCTGCTCTCTGCTATGAAATGTGAGCTTTGCTGCTGTGAATGTTTCCTCATACACATCAGGATTTCTTGGTAACCCTGGTGAAATAAAAGGATACTGGCTGCAGAAAGCTTTGATGCCTTTTAATTTTACATGGTATTTTAGTACTGTCAATTAATATGCATTCTTCTCAAAGGAGCCTAAAAAACGAGCAGGAAGCAATAAGAATTATTTTATCACACTAAAAAAACTGAGCACAGATTCACACTAAAATGACAATCTCAGCGTAAACAATGACAGGCATTGTCTTGCAATACCATCTGAAAATGGACAAGTTGCTGGCCTGAGGTGAATCTCAGGGCAGTGAAGACAACCAACTTTCAAAACATTATTAGCTAACATCAATAACTCTATCTTATTAAAATCTCCAATGATAGCACACACGAAATCACCTTTGTTAATGGAATACAAATACAATTGCTGAAATCAGTCTGACTCCTGCTTCAGAAAACATCAAGTAGGGGATTTGGAAGAGGGGGCACTCAAATATTAACACTGGTCAATGACACTAGTGGTAGAAAAGAAAGGAACAGAAAGAACGAAAAAGAAAGAGGAGGGGAGAAGAAAGGAGACAGAAAACTCCAATTAGAAGTATCCTGGGGTTATTAGAGATAACACTGCTCATATCCAATTAAGATGAAAACCATTTTACCAGTTTAATGTGCCACCTCTGGCAGTTTTGGTTTATTAGTTTTATCAGACTTCAGAACTGAAACTCACAGTGATATGTATGCTGTGTACCGGAGAGATAAATGTTAAGGCTTAGAGATTAATTAGTATAGAATAGATGCTTGAAACATCGTCCCTTAGCCATAGGTAATCTACACTTTCTTGAGGGAAAATACTCTTTTTTGAGTCATTCCCTTCAAAGGGTTACTTTGGATATTGCAGCAGAAAATTACCTGCCTGTAACAAGATGTGTTAACCTGCCTTGCTGCCCATCTCTGCAGGTGTGTTGGGTACGTGGCCAGCCCAACACAGACCCACCTCTCCATGCTGGTGAGAAGGTGCTCACCCCAAGCCAAAGCTGAGAACTGGGTGCTTTGGGCAGAGGACACTCTCAGCCCTCCTTTTCACCTGTTGAACTCAGGATCTTTTCAATTTTACTAGTTCTGTCTCATTTGAGGAGTGTAGGGTATCAAGGAGACAAATTATAATTTTTTTTAAAAAAAATCAAACACAAAAGTTTGCCTTAACATCTGGTGTTTCATCAGCCAAAGCTACAAGAGAATCCTCATATAAAAGCTATGAAGCAAAAGGAAACTCTTACAAAACATGGAACTGGACCTAAGAAAATAGATTAGACAGATTAAAAAAAATGGAATTTGGTTATTGTGGAGATGAAAACTCATGATTGCTTTCATAGTGGACAATCACCAGCATAACTGTGAAATTGCCAGAGTAACATCTGTGCTGTACAGGCCTCTAAACCCTAAGAAGTTGGGGCAGCATATTTGTATAAAGCAAATTCTTCCTCTAAGAGAACAAAACTCTCCTACAGTATTTCCACAACTTCCTCCTCTGGGTGGATCAAAAGTAGCTTTTATTAATCCCACTTCCTAACCAGGATAAAATTAGCAAGTTTGAATGAAATATGGAAATTTAGAACAGAAGTCTTTCCTATTTTTTTCCCCCAGCTGAGTTTTAAGACAGAGAAAGCACTGAAGATTGTTTGAGCTCCAATTAACTTAAAATATGCAACACAGCTCAGTTCTTAATTCTATTCAAAACAAATGTCCAAAAACATAATTATGTGCAAAGCAAGAGAAGAAATTGAGAAGCAAGTGGTCATTTTCAGTGTCTGTTTGCAGCCACTATATCATATCCTTGATTCATTTAGGTTGCAATCCTCAGTTTAACAACAAAAGAGTCGAGAAGAGTTTCTTGCAGTTCTCAAGAAATAACTGAGAAGTGGATTTTTGGCTTCTTGATTGGGTGACTACTTTGAAAATTGTAATTAGCTTAAACAAAGTGAGCTATAACAATGGGATTACAATATATAAATAAACAAATAAACAGCCTAAATCAAGGGTGTGAATGTTATGGAAAATCCCACTCCTAAATATCAGGGTGTGTGATGAACTCATATAATGGAGTTCACATAAGCAGTGTTTATACACAAGCTGAACTATAAGAAAGTTTACTGGTTTGCCATCAGTGTAAGCTTAAATTTGATGACAACAAGTAGTGAGGTTTCTTTCAACCACCACAGTTTCAGAAGTAGACACCTTTTTATGTAGGTATATATACACCTTTTATATATATATGCAAGCATACAGATATGTATTGTATATTACATTTCTTTATCAAAACCTCTATTTCATGTATTTATTTGCACTCTACTTCCAACATTTCAAAGGAATTTAGAAATCTACCACAGGACTAGAGACTGAGTATAGAGCAGGCCTAATCCCACTAGTGCCACCAATTTTCTCTATGAGCTGGAAAAATGGAATCCAGAACAATAAAACTCAGGTAACACACAATCACACAGTCTAATGGCAACTATTACACAGTACTTTTAAAACATTTCCATTATGAGTATTGACACTATATATTTTGTCGATGGCTTACTATGTTCTGATGGTTGCTGCTCTTATGTTTTCCACTCTTAGATTTCTACAGGTCCAAAGTTTGAGAAGTATTTCCACAACTGCATTTTCTTTCCCTGTTAGAAAAAAATCACACCAAAACCTTGTAATTCCATTGCATTGTTAATAAATATATTTAATAAATTAAATGGGGTATCTGATGTTAAATTAACAAATAAAGGCTTTTGTCTAGGACAACTTCTATATATTGTTAAAGTATCTAATGAATTGTCAAACTGTGGGAAACCATCACACTTATTTTAACCATCTTCATCACTACTTGCACTGTAGAATAGGCTGCCCCTTCTTCAGAGCCACATGAGGAAATAAAAAAGGCTCTGAAAAATGTCTCTGCTTGTTTAGTCACTGTGATTAATCTAGATGAAGGTACACGAACAAAAAGAGAAGGGTCTTGAAGTCAAAAGGCCCGCAGAGTAGCTGAGTCTCTGATTGACTTCAAGCAATGTATCCAATTAATGTCCCCCTTCTGCTAAAATCCCTACAATAGTTTCCCTATTTCTCAATCTATTTCTCTCTGAAAGAGTTTCATGTCCACCCACATATAAGGCCCATAATTTGTGGCTAAATGGCAGCTGCAGCTCAGTGCTGGAGGCCTTTCCTCAAATTGGTCTTTAATTGGTATAATCAGGAGCTTGAATTATTGGTTCAACCAAAGGAAAAGTATTCATTCGAACCAACAGGATCGCTCTCTCTTTTTCTTTTAAATTAGCAATAAATTAATGACTTTTCAAGATGTTAAGAGAAACTAAAACCTATGCACAAAAGATGGGATTCATTAATAAAAGCCAGTTGGTTTCATTCTCATTAAGGAGAAGAGCATTTAGGCAGAGACTTAAAGTCTTAAAAAAAAAATAGCTAGGGAGAAGGAGTACAGACTTGGGTGGGTACAATTGAAAATCAAGATAACTTGAACCGTGACCTGAAGAGATCATCAACCTAAGAGGACTTTGGGCTGGCTTCCTTTATCCCATACAGCCTCTTTTCTTTTGCAAATTCTGCTGAATTGTGACAGGGTTTTTTGTTTGGGTTTTTGGGGTTTTCTGGTTTGTTCTAAAATGTCAGGCGCCATCTTTTAATCCTTAAATGTAGCTTGATAAATTAATTCCAGAAACTGAAAGCAGTTGACGGGCAGGAATTGGATCAGCCATTCCTATTATCCCAAAATGGACTCCACCTCAAAAGCGAGCTCCTGTGAGGGCTCAGGTTGTGTCCTTCCCTCTGTTTATTTAGTGCCTGGTTTTAACCAAAGGAATCATCTTGGTCAAAGCCTTTGGTGCTTAAAAACCTTTATAAACATTCAATGTGTCAAAATCATCTATTCTTGTCAGAAAGCCAGAGAATATACGTTATAATCCCAGGACTTCTGAGAGCTGTATCCTTTTCCGGTAACCGTAACTTGAGACAGTTAAAATTTTAAAAAATGATGCTTATAAAAGGAAAGGTTCATCACCTCCTCTAAAGATTTCTAAGCAGGGTAACTCCTGGCCATTGATTTGGGTAAGGTTACTTCAAATGATGGCAAAGAAGTGTTCCCTAATAAATACAAAGTTATGGCTGTGGACAGCAGAACCACGGACTTGATCTGCTATGTCAACACCTACCTAGGTGGACAGATCAGAAGGAGAACTCAGAATTGAGCAGGTGGGGAAATTAGCAGGATCATCAGCAGGGAGAAAGCAGGGCAGCTGCGAGCTTCCTCTCTGGAGGGCTTGCAAGTAGGTTAAAATCCTTTCCAGGCTCATTTTCCAAGCAAGATCATGAGTGTTGAAACACAAGAACTTTGTTTGGCTGCATTCTAAACACACGGGAATTTAGTATTCTATGTTCAGAAGTCTTTGTAACATCTGAAGTATTAATAGACGTCTGCAGCATTGATATTTTCTGCTTTTTCACACAGTACAACTTCACACACTTCCAGGTAGGTCTGGATCAGGAACAGACACTCAAGAAGAAATCGCCATAAAATGTCCCATGTACTCAAATACACTTCCCCTCTAAGCATCATCTCATCCAAATGAGCTAAGGATAAAACAAACTTTCTTTCATGTAGCTGCTGAAAAGAAGAGAGTTGTCTTGTGCTCCAGTTTTGTGGAGCAAAGGAAATCCTAGAATCCTAGAATGGTTTGGTTTGAAAGGCACCTTTAAAGGTCATCTAGTCCAACCCCTCTGCAGTGAGCACAGACCTCAGCTTAGAGGCAGGTTTGCTCTTCTTCTATCCAGATGTGATCTTACTCCTGAAAAGGGATCTGTTACAGTAAGGAGAAGCCGTGGCCTTATGTCTGGAAGTCTTCAGCTGCTGTTGCTGCAGTCTTCTGCTATGAATTGGAGCTATCATCCGTTTGCTGATTATATTGGACAAAAGAAGCAAAATTACTATCTACAGCTGAGTCATGTGCTCTTTTAGCTTCCCCCTTTGGAAGAGCAATTTTTCAACCACTTCTTGCCAGGTCTCAATCAGAGCCCTTCTTAGTTGGAATTACAACAAATAGGAAAATAACGGTGGTTACAGCATTTAATTATCATGGCTAAAATATTATTGTTGTCTCTCTTGGCCCTGATGTGGGGCTAGAATTCCTTAAGGTGACATTTCCAAGGCACAATGAGACATGTTTTACATGAGATTCCTTAAAACCCATCAATTATGCATGCTACAAAAACTTGTTATTGTACTCCAAGGACATGATCCAAACACCAATTGTGGTTATTGGAGATCCACAAGACTTGGATCACATCCTAAATCAACTGTAGGGCCAGCTATCAAAGTAATAGCTTTTTTCCCTTTCATTTCTGACTATGCTCTTTAAAGGTTGAATCTTTTTCCTTTACTGTCTTAAAAATACACATAAAGTCTCTCACTTTATGAGTGTTTTTACACTTTTTTCAGTTTGGGTAAATTAACAAAACCTGTTGAATTTAATAATTTCTATATTATACAGTGATTGAGTATGTGTGTGTGCACATAAGTCATCCCCAAATATATTTGTAAAGTCTCAAAAAACCCTGTATTTTTGCCTTCCTCTTACCTTTTCATTAATTAAAAACAGGATATTCCACATTAGAAAAAAGTAAAAACCGGATTTTAAGAATATTAGCCACGTAAGTAACATTAAGCAGTTTGGTACATGTGCTTTTTTCCTCAGGTTTTATTAGAAGTGTGAAACCTGTCCAGAGTAAAGGGATATAGTGTCCTTTCCTTCCATGAAGTTTGACAGACTTGCTTCAGGTTTTTTTCACTCATATGTTGCCACCAGGAGATTATTTACAAGCCTCTTATCAAAAGTTCTTTTGATGCCTAAGAGAGTTGTGAGTTATTTTGACACAGCCCTTCCACATTTACTACCTTGTCATAAAAATTAGAAAGATTGGCAGAAAAACACCCAATAAGGGAGAAGTTTAGTTAATGCAGTGGATTAGCCATTGCTTTTTTTTTTTTTTTTCCCTTCCCCTCCCTTTTTAAATTTGAATATTTAACACCAAGAGAGAAACCCGTCCTGTTTTTTGGCTGGAATAACAGCAGTTTCTGTTTCTAACCTGGGAAGAATGTGATGGGGATTGAAAAGCACCCCTGTCCTATTGTTAGACTCCCCCAGCACTGATCCTTGCTTTTAACATCATAATGAAGGATGCTCTTTAGTGGATTATCTTGAGAAGGGATTAACTCCTTCAAGACTTCTTAGGAGGCAAGGTGTTTTGAGCCCTAAATACACACCAATTGCCTGCTTAACTTTTCATCTTATTTTGAAAACTGCCCAGCTGGAATTCAAATTCTTTTCCATAGAGCTGAATTTTCTTAGTAGCAAAGTTTGAGTCAGGGGCAGCAGATGCTAAAAATAAATACTGTTCATTTAATCGCGTGCAGCCAAATGTTTTGGATGCTTTGCCGAGACAGGCATGGGAGGGTAAGACTCAATCAAAACTTTTGCTGCAAATTCAGCAAAGCTTTAAATTCTGTCTCTGTCACTCAAACACATGAAATAAGCCTCCATAGCCTAACCTCTCTTCCAAGGCTTTCTTTTTAACATGACAGAGAGGCATAATATAGACAGATTGATAAATCCATGACACCATATAGATTTCATTTTTAATTTGTATTAATATATCACTTCTATAATGAATTAATAGGAGTGCACATGAATGTGCCTTGTGATATTTATGCTTTAGTCAAACATCCATGAACACCCACACAAATGTCCACACCTGGAGACACACACACACACAGGTATGGATTCACACCCCTGTGTATCATTCACAATCCTATTAATAAACACACACATATATATACATATATATATGGGATTTGGCCACTCTACCTTGGCTTTCAATATCATTATCAACATTGTTTTATGACACATTTTCTCTAGAATACAAAATGCCTAGTTAAAAAAAAAAAGCACAGAAAAGAGGACTAATTGCTCTATAATTTATAATCAAGTGACTTCTTCAACCTATGCTTTTTTATCTTAATAACCATTCATTTGTGTCTGCCTAATTCATTGGAAGTGAAATCTTGTATTTGTTCCCTCAGCCAACCTTGTCTCCATTATTAACCTGCTCCTTTGTTTTATATTCCACTTGGCAAGGAAGAAGGGAGAGTTGCCCCAAGTGTTTCTTTCTTTCTTTCTTGTTAGTTTTTACTTTACTAAACACTTGTGTTCTGCTAGGCTTGAAAAATTAAAAAACTTCTCTTTTATTAACAAGGGTTTGAGAGTTTTTCTGTTTATGCAGGACTGGCTGAAGGGGTGGGAGTTTGAAGAATATTTTTCACAGAAAAGCAGAAGAAACTTTTACTTTGGAGATTTTTTCCTCTTTTAAAGTAGGGAAGTTCTCAACTTTCCTGTTTTTCTCTCCCTGCTTTTTGTCCTTTTCTTCTGTACCTTCTTAGACACCACATAAATAATTTGCAAGTTCATAAACAAGAATTTTCTACTGGATTACCCAGACTGGGATATGAGAAAGAGTTTGCTAAAAGCTACCAAATAGATGATTCTGAGGGCAAGTGAATTTTCTTCAATTTTAACAAATGGGGAAGACCCAGGTGCACTCTTATTGTGACCTAAATGAAATACCCTCTTATTCATTTTTGTAATAATAACTGTATTCCACAGACTATGCTTTAATTGTAAATAATCCCCCACATTCTTTCAGTGTAAACTCTTTAAGGAGTCATGAATTTTATTTATACTCTCTCACTCTTTGAGAGTCTTTTGTTTATTTGCTGTTTAGTTCTTTGTGAAATAACACTCCCAGAAGAAAATCCCCCTCTCTGCTTAAGGAATTAGCCCAGAGACAAAAGCAGGGAATTCTTTAAGCCTTGTTTTGTGCTAAGAGAAATGTTTGACATTTCTGTGGAGAGGTGTTTAGTTTGGATTCATTAGGTCTTAGGGACTCTTTTCTCTTTTTTGGCCTTTCAGTTTCTGTCACTGTTTTTTTTCTGTGTTTGGTAGACTGAAGAGAATTTACCAATGTGTAATTAGGTTTCCTACATTTGAATAGCAAAATCCAGTTGTGTTTTAAATAGGCAAGCTAAGCATTCCCCTCAACCAGCAGGCCCAAACCTGAAACCTGCTTTGTGAGCAGACGAAAGGAAGGCAGAAGGAAGAAAAAGGCTTCCCCAAGGTTACTTAATGCTTGAAACAAACACCAATAAGGCTTCACTGGTGCAATGCCATCACTTGCAGAAAAGGGGGAAGCTGTGGTCCTGGAAAACACAGTTTCCCTTAAAACTGGGTCTTGCAACGGTAAAAACATATGTGTCATGTGTAACATGCTATTGCTTCTTCCTCGGGTTTCTATGGATGGGAAATTATCACATCAATTGATACCATGTAATATTATTTTTAATGGTATATAACAACTTTATTTGAAAGTTACATCAAATTAGAATCATTAGCTCAGCCCCATGTATTTAAACACTTTGTCAAAAACAACACAGTAGTTGATCCAAGGGGAAAAATATGAGGCAAATGAGCCTGAAATTGCATAGCTCAAAGCTTTTATTTTGGTTTTGAAACACAGGTAAGGTTGTTAGGAGGGAAATGGGACTGCAAATCTAAAATACAAAAGTAAAACATGGGTTTGTAATAAGAGATTAAGAGGAAGCCAGCCACTGAAACAGCTGTTTTGGCCATTTTGGACTGTTTATGTAGGTACTAGCACTGGGCTGCTTTTCTTTTGAAAATGGCAGAAAGGAATGTGCTGGCAATTTCAAATTTTTTTCTTCCCAGATTCTTATCAAAGTGGGAAAATCATCCAAACTGATCATTCCTTAAACAGTTTCCATTTTCAAGCAGTCAGCAAATTTCTAGTGAATAAGGAATTTTCCTTAAAAATAAAATCCCAGCAGACTACAATTTGAAACCTTGTTCTTAGCCAAAGCTGTGCTTGTAGGTAAAAACAGCCTGAAGTTTTCCTTTGGGACTGTGCAACATAGTGGAAAATCAGAAGGTTAAAGACCAAGCAGAGTACAAAACAAAATCAGCCCTAGAGTACACACACACCATCCCTGGACATTAGCATGGCAGTTTTACCAAATTTATCTTTGTACAGAAGCTTTACCTCATTTCCCAGTCGTCTTCTTTAAATGTAAAGAGCCTGTTAAAGGACATTTTTAATAATGAGCCCCCTCCTCATTTAACCATTTCATTCAACATTGCCCAGATTTATTGACTGTCAGAGCTTTCTTCCTTTTCTGTATTCTCTGGGACTACCATTCTGGGTGAGGAATGTCACTGCTGAAAAACAATGTTATTTAGCTGGCTTTTTAAAACTACAATAGTTATGAACTCCAGATCATTCTTTATTTACTAGCTGACTGCTGCTAAATACACCCAATTCATCTGGTGGAAAGACTTTGTGCAATAGCTGACAAATCTGGAATATTCTTCATTGGTAGATCTGGCAGTAACCACTTGTTGTGATGCCAAACATACAGTGTGAAACATATCTGGATGTTGACAGACTTCAGCTTCATTGCAGAGCATCACTGCTAGAACATAAAAGTTTGTTTTTCTGCCTTTCAAATACGCTGAACACCTGCTCCTCTCATTGTTTTCCTACTTATTATTGCTTTTTTATCCTTAATTCAAGTCATAGTTGTGCTTTCTGGTGGATGGAAGAGCTCTCTGGAGTCTTTCCACTGGCTTCAGTGATTTTGGTGCTGGTCCCAGAGGTATAGGTGCATAGGCTGTTTTAAAAAGCTGTGTATTCTTTGCACAGCCGTCTGCTTGCATGCACCAAAATGCCATTTCAGACAGTACAATTACCCCTGCAACACAAGCAGGGGTGACTTAGAGCCCATGTCTCCTCTCCTTGAGGAATGAAAGATGCTGAAGAAAGCTGTTGAGAAGTAGCAACTAGTTAGTATAAGGCTGGGTTTCACCATGAATGTCTTCTTTCCCACTTAAAACTTTTCGCTGCACAGCATGTGAAAGCCTCAATTGTTTATTTAGGATTTTCAAACCTTTCACAGCCCTACAGCATCTGACAGTCACAGCCAGGGCTAGTACAAGTGTTGTACAGTGGTGCCATGTGTGTGCACAGCAAATCTGAGACCCTGTGAATGGATGCATCAGATTTGATGCACGTGCTCAGTTCTTCTGTCAGCAAATGTGCAGGAATGTACAGGCAAAAGCTTCTCAAGAGGCTACAGCTTCCAAAAAAAGTAAGAGGATGACAAAAATGTAAGAGGATGTGGACTTCTTTTCCCCTTTCCAGCAAGAAGCCCTTAAAAGGGAGGCTCAGGAAGAGACATGACACATTCCCTGCTGTCATACCCAGAGCTCCACAGAGAATTCAGAGAACTTATTTCATGTGTTCATCATGAAGGAACTACTAGCATAGGAAAAAAAAAAAGTATTGTTTGTTCATTTGCTTTCCTGTTCTAAGACAATTTGATGCTGAAAATATTTTTGTCCTGAAATAGGTCAAGGGCAATGCAATTCTATCCAATGCATTCATTCCACTTCTGTTGGCTGTGCTCTATCTTATATGATACTACAAGATCCTCCTCTTTGGCTGGGAGAAGAAGTACCAAAAGAAAAACTTAAGAATCTAGTGCTGATCATAAAATATCATTATGCAATGAAGTGTAACATCAACTAAAGCAATGTCCTTAGTTCCTTCTTCTAATTCAAAAAGAAAATATATAAACCACTGAGGATATTCAGTTCATATGTGGAAGGATGCAGGGCCTGCTTCAAAAGTGTCAATGAGTCTTAGATTAGTTTCTCATTCTCATTCTAAATTTTTCTTAATAAAAGAATGTAATTATTACTATTAAGGTAGTAAAAAATAAGACATTATCTTTAAGCATAAAAGAAATCATGATTTCATTATTTTTCTTATATTTCCTGTGTTCCAACATTTCTTGTAAGGCAGTATCCCATTCATGACTGTGCTCATAGTAGAACTTTTAGAAAAGGTGCATAAAATCCTGGATAATTATGGAGTGAATTTCCTCCTTAACTCTATTAGTCAGTAGTTGGCTTCTATCCTGAAGCATAATTGTTTATATCCCTAATGTATGGTTTCATCCTGTGTAATGTAGCTGCGGATGGTCTCATTATCCGTATAAGTGTTTAATAAATCCCTTTAATCCCGCTAAACTCATGCCTCAAAGATACTGTATTTTGTGGCAGTGAGTTCCACATGTTAATTAACTACTATAAAAGAATGATCCTAAGTATAATTTTTGGATAATTTTTTCTTAGAAGGTTCACATAAATTCACGTTGACACCACACACTGCTGCTGTTTTTTCTGTTTCGGTAACGATACTCCAGTCCATCAATCAATCAGTAGAAAAACAGTGCTTTCCAAACAGTTAATTTTAATTGAGTATTTTAAAGTATTCATAGAAAATGGATGCCTGCCCTGTCTTCAGCAGAGATATCATCAGAGGCCAGAATTTTTCTTATCTGCTTCATGCATAGAAGCTGAAACACGACCTGTGAGCCCAATTCAGGTGGGGTGTGACTTCTCAGACACTTGGCAGATGGTGCCCCAGGAGATGAGACATCCTGCCTTTTTGCAGGGCAGCATCTCCCAATTCCTTGGCAAATTTTGTTTCCAATTTGGGATACGACGGCTCAGCCCAGGAGACCATCCTGGACAGGCTGTTAACCAGTCTTCTGCCTCGTAAAGGACATCTCTTCTGTGACCTGAAACCAGCACACCTTGTTCTGGCAGGGATCATTCCCCTCCAAGTTGCAATACAATGTCCTCCATCCATCACATCTCTGAAAGTAGATGGCACATCCTGAAAAAAAAGGACAAGGTCTATCAATGTCATATAGAGTAGATCTGATACCATTGGACAAATCTTTATAACACTGGTCAGGTTTTGGAAAGTGAAGGAGTCAGGATGCTGGTCTCCAGTGCTGAGCTCTTCTCTGTCACTCTCCACCTGTCCTTTTCCTCATCTCCCAAACTACGATTTTCATCTCCAATTCAAGCCTTAACCCCCCCCCCCCATGAAACTAAATTATTTGAAAGTCTAAAGATTAAAGGTAAACTTTAAATGGTGAAGGCTGTGATGTCTAAAGCACTCAGATGAACCAGAAAGAATATAGACTGATTTCTAAAAGAGGATTGCAGCCAAAAAAATAAAAATAGATAAAATTTTTTGGATATTTGCACAAAGAAGTAAAAATTCCTCAGAAGCTCCCCAAAACATACAGATTGCTCCTTTATTGTTATTGAATGCAGTTTATTTATACCTTCCATTGCAGCATGGGCCATAGCTTTTTTACGGGAAAGAATTAAATTTAATGTTATATTTTCAAACAATTTAAAATGCTGATCCTGCTTTTCTCCATATATCAGCTCTTATTACTCAATAAAATTTTGGGGTGCTGTTTCTTCAAAGGTGGATGACATTAAAAAAATCAAATATTGTATTTACAAAGGGAACCAGAGAGGATCTCTGGATACTGTTAACAAAACCTATTTCACTTTTCCATAATGGAAGTCGGATCTGAGGGGACTTTAAGTTTTAATTTGAGGATATTGTTTCCATTATCATTTGTTGGTTTTGTTTTGTTGCAAAATGGACTATTTTGTGAAGTTGGCTGTCACTTTTGAAATGGAAATCATGATGAATTATGGCCCATTTTCCTTGCTATGCTTTATCAAGCTCATTAGAGATGATGCATGGTCTGAAGTTAACGAAACAAAAGACAAAAAGCAACATAAGAAGCTTCTCTTTCTTATTGCTATTGCTTACATATGAAATTAAATCATCCTGTTGCACTTGTTGCACTCAGTGACCACTTCTTATGGGCATATTGAACCCTCTCCCTGTAGCTGCAGCTCTCCTGTAATTAGAACATCAACCCATGCTGAAAAATTTTAAGGGCATAAGTTATCCCAAAACTTTTGTTCTTCATTGTCACTATCTCATTCTAGATTCATTTTGACAAGCAATCCATACGCCAAGAAGCTTTTCATATTTTTACAGTGTTAAATGCAGAGAAATGTGAATTTGTTCTGGAAAATAAGGTTTTGGAGGACATATTTCCACTGAAATAACTGTGTAACAAAAGATGTTTCCTAAATCTCATAGATGGTGATGCATCATACACAGCAAGCCAAGACTTTCATCCAAAACTAAACAGCTGTGGTGTAGTTTTGAGGCACTTAATATTTGCATAAACACATTTTTTCTCTTGCAACTTGAATTAATCTTTATATCAATAACAGAGCAAACCTCCAAACAATTGTTCGAAGGGAAGAATTCAGTAAGTCTTTTCAATATTGGAAGGACCTCTGCTGATATATTTTAAAGGAAACCTAACTCCTGTAAAATTGGACACTATTTGAGCTAGCTGGAAATGCTTGGTAGATGTGCTGCCTTATATGGGCCCTGATTCAGAAAAGCACTTAAGCACACGCTTAACTGTTATCACGTGTTAAAGTGCTTTTCTGGATAGGGATCCATTCTTAAATCGTAGGCAACAGGGCTAATCCGGCACTTCTGAAGAGGCCAGTGAAATGATGCTCTTTGATTTCACTGGACCTTGTCTGACCACTCCACCCAATCAATAGACCTGTGCTAAAATATGATACTGGAAAAATGGGAAGAAACATTAAATAGGAGTGTGGAAAGGCAAGTGTGCTGACAAAGAAAGAATGGCTGTTACTGGCAAGGTAACTTTTAATTTGAAAGGTAAAGTCCCTTGTACTATGTCTAAAGTGCATTAATTGGTACAGTGCCCCATGACTATCTGTTGTAATTGTCCACAGGCTGACAAACTGACATTTAATCCAGGAAAAACAGAATTTAATTGCTAAAGCTGGAAATGGTAAAGCAAGAACATGCATCTGGCAACATTGAGATGCTGGTTTTGCAGGTATCTTCCAGCTTGTTCCTAGAGTAGACGGACCTGAAAAGACTCTGCTACCTGTAGCCTTTGCTTAAAGCAGCCAGGAGGAGAGAGAGAGAGTGTGTGCTGCACTTTACTGGTTTAAGTCGTATCCACATTTTCCAAGCTCTGCTCCAAAATGAAGTGAGGCTATTATTCTGTGCAGTCTCTGCTGTGGTTTTATTTGAATTGTACATTTGCCTTTGCAGACCCCTGAAAACAAAACATCTTGAAGTTGATGAAAATGGGGGAAAGAATCTTGTTTGCATTGGACCTGTTAAATGTGCAAAACCAGTGTGGTCATCTTGATAGTTAAATAATGGAAGGAATTGTGTGAGGAGGAAGCCAAGAAAATTTTTTTTTCTACTCCCACCTTTAATGCAGAATCACCACGAGCCTCCCTCACATCCATTAAGTTGCCTTGGTTTTGTCTAGACTGTGGGGATAAGGCTTTGCTGTGCAGCCCACAGCCTGACAACACCCAGCCATGCTCGCCAGCCCTCCCTGCATGAGCACTCAGGGCTTCTTCCTATGGAAACCAAGGTCCTCAGGGAGAAAGAGCCTGGCTTTTGCCCCAGCACAGATTTGGGATGTGGCCGGGGCATGCACCTGGAACCTGGATGCCGCAAAGTCTCGCAATTCAAATACACCCTTCATTTCTCAATCAGTAAAATGGGCACCCAAGCTCTCAGCAGAGGTCAGGAGCTCTCATCACCTGTCAGAAATATTGAGAGGTTTATTTAATTAATGTTTATAATGCTGATTCAAGATGCCAGATGCTGCAGTGCTGAGTTCTCCCTGTGTAGCTACATCAATAGCTAAGGAGGAGGGAAGGCACTAAAGACATGCAAAGCATTCTTAGCTCCTTGCTGATGCAAATTGCTGCAGGTAATTAAGAACAGCACTACAAAAGAAGGCAGTAGAAATGAAAGCTTAAACATGAAGAAATAATGAGTTTTTTTAGAATTTAAGTGAAAAATTAACCAACTAATAAAAAGAACTTAGCATATTATAAGCTAACTCCTTCTGTTATAATTGAAACACATGAATGGGCTCGCCTCAAATTTCTAGGAGAAATAACCAATAGTATTGCACTGGCTCAATTTCTCTGGACCTATCATGTGGTATAATCATCTTTGTATGTGTCTCTGGAGAGTGAAAGTTGCTAAATACAGATTTGGAGAATCAAGCTACCAAAGTACCTCCTTACTCATCTGAGAAGCAGACTTCATCTGGGCTGGGAGGCGTCACCTGAAATATTCAGAGCCAGAAATTTTGCTAGGATCAGGACTCAGCCTTTCCTATCAATTGCTGTACAGAATCCTACAGACACATTTTGCAGACATAAACGATCCCATGACAACATACATATATACACGTAAGGTAGATAGTACAAAAAAACAAGGAAGCATGGTGATAGGTGAATGACTTGTAGCACAGAATCAATGGTCTTCAGCTTCTCTCAAGATATTTCCAAGCCCTGTTCTGCCTCCTCTTCATCACAGCATCGGGCCTTCTTCAGAGAGATTAGTAAATCACCATTTTTCTCTGTAATTCTCCACTCAGGCATAGCCCCATGCAGACTTGTGACATGTCCTAATTGTGCTGAGCAATATCACACCTTAATGACTGGCAATAACCTTTGTTTTATGTCCAGGTTGTTAATCCTTTTATAAGGGCCGTAGCAGCTGTCAGATGAGGTCAGGCATGAGTTTTGATTTTCCACTGCTGCACTTTGAGAAGTAGTTTTTAAAACTCTTGAGCAATTCTCTTTTAGCAAACAGTAGAATCCAGATATTTCCTCACTATCACTACATCACATACCTGTAGAGGTAAGTAAAGAAGGAGTGTGTTTTCAGATACTAATTTAGCACTTGTGTAATTACACAGGGATGTGTACATTACAAATCTATATTACACACTATGGGAATAAGGCCAGAAGAGGCTTTAAGAAGTTGTTTGTCCTAAGCACTGCTTTGAAGCAGAAGCAGATCTAAACCATCCCTTACAAAGTTTGTTCAGCTCATTCTTATAAACCTTTAATAGCCAGGGAGGCTGTGGAAATTGCTAATGTGCTCCAGTGCCATAAGAAAGATTTCGAACTCGAATCCTCCTCTTGCAAATTAAAGACATTCCTAATTTCTTGTCCAGTTCTTAGTGGACATGAATAATTGATCCCCTTCCTCTTTATAACAACCGTTTAAATATTTGAAGTCTGTTATCATGTACCTCCTCAGTCTTCTCTTTTCTAGACTAAACAAACCAAGTTCTTTCAACCTTTCCTCATAGGTCACTTTTTCTAAACCTCTCATTATTTTGGTTGCTGTCCTGTGGACTCTCTCAGACTTGTCTGTGCCTTGAAGTGAGGTGCTGGACTCAAAATTGCAGCCAGAGACTCACCAGAGGCTGAGGAATACATGCCACTTTCCTACTTCCTCTTGGAATGGAGAAGCATGCTGCAACTGACTTACAGTCTGTGGTCCAGCTCTAACCCCCTGATTCACTTTTGCAGAATACCAGCAGTGTCTTTGATTTTGCCCCTTTTTATTGTAGTGCTTCCAAGATGTCTTTATTGAATTGCAGGTCACTTCTGAAATTTAATAGAATCATTCTGAATTCTAATCCTGCTCCAGAAACGCTTGCACCCCGGCAGCTCAGTGCCACCTGCAAACTTGATAAGGGCATGATCTACTGCACAGTCGTAGAGGTTAGTGAATATTGAACAAACCAGGCTTAGGATAAACCCTTGTAATATCCCTACTGACATGACCACCCAGTTTGATAGGAAAGAGTTGGTGTGTACTCTGAGTAAGGTTTTCCAGCTAAAAAGTGGTTACGCTTCTCAGCAATCAGAGCTGAGGAAGGGACGAAATATTCAGAAACAGCAAAGAGTAAAAGATAAAACTTTGGAGCAAGGATGCTATAAGATCTTAAAAATAGTAAATTATCTTGCATCTAAATGACTATAATATGTCTTTCTTATTGTGTCTACTGCTGCGCAAGCAAAGCTTAATGTGATGCTTAGATTACTTTAATAGCTTTTGTTAATAAGGCAGTTTTCCCTGCATTTTTTATTTCATTTTAGAGTGAAAGCAGTCCAACCAGTGCAGAGGGGATAAAATAATCTCATGGTTGTATCTCTTAAGTCTTTTATGTAACTTAGATATCCGTTCAGCAGTAAAGTGTGGAACATTTGTGCATGGAGCCATAGATGGAACCTTAGAGACTGAAGCACTTTAGCCTGACCTGGGCTAAAGGGAGATACTTCCCAAAAGGCAGGCTTCAGTTTAGCCTAAATTGCATGGCCTGTAGCAGGGAGCGCTTATTCTAGCCAGTGTTTTACAGCTCCTTGTCTCATTTTATGGGGTTTTGCTGAATGTTTAATGTTCCAGACACTGGTTACTTAAGTCTGCAAGAGAAACAGTCTGTGGCTGCTGGTTTAGATGTCAAGAGTGAAACCTGTATGAAATGAGATGAGCATCACTCAAAGATGCCTACAGACTTTCAGTTCTGTGAAAGAAAAAGTATCATTCCACTTCTCCTTGAATATTCTATTCACTTAACTCTTTTTTTTTCTTGTCAGTAGTGTGCTTAATAGAAGAGCTGATTTTCTACCCAACCACAGGTCTGAGAAGTCAATTTGTTTCAGTAGATTTGATTACTCCCAGCAACCTTCCTCCTGGAAATTCACAGCATCCAATGAATTTCCGTAAAGCACATTTTGAACTGCATTTATAGCATGCCACAATCTGATTCTAGACTTAAAGCACCAGAAGAATTTTCAGACAGGCAAAAACATGAACTTAAAATGACAAGGGTTTGTTCGTCCACTCAAAGTGCCTGATTGAGAAAGGTGTCTAGTAAATGTAAGAGCTACTGATGTTCTGCTGACATGGAGACTGGGAATTGCCTTGGGAGACAGACATTCAGGTGTCCATGTCTAGTCTGGAAGTCCGTAAAATTCCCTCTGCTAAAGCTCACAGAAAGATGCGTATTTCCCTGTTTCCTCAGTTCACTTCTAGTCCTTGGTTTCCCTGCCTGCAAAAGGAGTTGGAAGATGCTCTCCCATTTGTCCTGTCTGCTTTTGGGGCTGAGGATGGAAAATGGGATCTGTTAGATAGCAGACACCACACAATGGCTTCAATTAGTATAAAATACAAAATAGGAAAGCCACCACATAGTCATAAAAACTGAGATGCAGTTTAACTTCATCTGACTCCACAGAAAAGTAGGTGATCAATCCCAGCCAAAGGTGTATCATTAATACCAATTATACATTAAATTAGTTTTTGCTCAGAAAAATTAAGAAACCATAGATTTGTCTGGAGAAGGGAGGAAAGCAGGAGATATTGTCAAGATAGTTTGTCATTGTTTTAACACTTTAGGTAAGCAAAAGTCTCCTTTCTTTTCTCTTTATTAGAGAAATTAAAGTCAGACTTTCTCAAGTGCTCTGTAGCTTACAAATGAGGACTAATTGGTTAATTCCTGAAAATGTAAGCAACACCATAAAGAGTGATTGTAAGGAGCCTGAAAATGTTACCAAACAAACTCGTTATATCTAAGAAGAAAAAGTGGCTGAAACAGTGAACTTCAAGAGACATTTTCTGGGCTCCTTCTGCTTTGAGTAACATGAACACAATCTTCCTAATCCGCTGCTCCTGCTCTGACATTCCAGCCTCATGCATAGCCATTGGCAAACTTGGAACATGCATCCGGTGCATTTTTTTGGTTGAAATGCTACATCTGGCTTAGCTGGCAAGTGTTACTATGCCTCTAGAAAGTAAGCCAAAGTGAAAAAAAAAAAAAAAAGAAAGGGAATCTTAACTACATGCAGGGAAAGATTACTGAAATATACTGTCCTCTTTGTTTCCTGGAAAACTGAAACTCCATTTATGGCCTCTGACCTTTGGAAAGATGGCCCCAGAAGAAAACCAGCTACCTAAGAGTTAATGTATGCAGTGTACTGTAAGTATTTCATTAATTTGCTTATTAAAAACATGAAAAGCTTTTGCTTCCTTGACACCCAAACAAAAGGCAAGCAATTGGGAGACTTTTGACCTGAGCTTATCAGATGGCTGGTGTAATGCTGTCAAACCTTCCCCACTGCATGCAAGTAGGGTCACATTTTAGAGGTGTTTATGACATTCTAAGGTTCATAACGCCTATCTTTGTCAACACAAGAATGATGCAGGTCAACTGGATGGGTTAATGAGGCTGAGCACGTAGGGAAAAACATACAAGAGAGATGAATGTCTAAATTAAAAGTCGCAATTTAAATAACCTGTAATGCAAACATGTTTTACCAAAAGATACAAATACCACAAGTTGCTTATACTTATCAAAAACTTTGGTGCCGACTGATGTAAGTAGACTTAGGAGCTGGCTATTTTCAGTGGTAAGGCAATATTAGATAGCTTTAAAAACCCAAGGACAAAAGTGTTGTGATAAACTTCTTATAGTTCTTGCAATTTCCTTTCATCGTTTTTTAGAGCAGGAATGTATATCGTCTTCTTAAACATCTCCATAAACAGCAATTTCAATGAAAATGAAAAAAAGTTGCCCAAATGGCTTCACAGTCCCATATGATCTCTTGGGGGGGTAGCGGGGGGAAGGTTGATCTTACATTTTGCAACAAAAGAAGCAGGCACAAGTTCAGATCATTTAAAATTCATTTAAGATTATTTGCACCAGATCCAATGAAAAGAGAAGTGAAAAACAACTAACACAGAAAACATTTGTAAAATCTGGAGTACTTTCAAGATGTCATAGGCTACATCTACTTTCTCAAGGCAGCTGTGGCCACAGGAGCAGATCAATAGATTGGAACATTTGAAGCTGAGGGTTCTTTATCTGCACTGTGGGGGAGATAGAGACAGGATTGCTTTAAACTTGATTTAGCCCAAATCCCTGAACTGAAATATCCCAGAGTGTGACTCCAAGCTTTCTGGAGGTCTAGTCATTGGTTTGGCCTCTTATTCCTGTAATAGGAGTTGGAGAACATTTGGCACACGCCTGGATCAAAGCCTCCAGTTCAGATTTCTCCAAACAGAATCCAGCTTATGTGCTGCAAAACCACTCTGGGAAAGTGAACTACTGCACAGTAAATGGGACAGTCTGGGGGATGTGCTTCAAAACAGCATCACTGGTCTGAATCACAGCACTGATGTGGATGCAGTCATAAAAGCCTCCCAAAAGGCAATTTAAAAACAAGCATCCCAGAGGAGACATTACTGGCAATTCCTGATTCAGTGATAAGCCTGTTTTTCAGGATGGAGAATTTTTCTCTAATAGCTTGATCCTCTGAATGCACATATTCTAAACCACTGGACAATGTGTTGTCAGGATCTAGGCTAAGTGAAGCATCTACACTCGTTTGACTTTTCATTCCAAATTTCAGTCCACTGGCTGGTTTGCTTGGTCATTTTTTTCTTCCTGGTGATTATCAGATAAAATGTAGAAGGAATAACAATATTCTTTGTGCAAACTTTTTAGGGATTTTACGTATATTAAACACGGAAGGGTTACACGTGAGTATACAGCAGAATTACATCCCAGCATTTTCCCTGCTGGGAAAATGTAATGGAATAGGTACACACAGGGAGTTTTCCTGCTCTTCTACATGAGTGCTTCTGAACATTAATGAAAAACCCCTGATTTTAAACTCCCAACAACAGCAATATTTTTTTCAACCCAAATGTGAGTTCAACTCACTTGGACTGAGGAGTGAGACTTTTCAGGGAGCCTAAGTGAAGGGCCTAAGACAGGACATAAGTAACATGAAAAACAAGATGCTATAATAATATGATAAAATGAAGACATGTATATTCTTTTATCTTTTTTTTTAACCTTAGAAAACACCAGTGCTTTAAGACAATTGAAAATTCAGAGAGATTATTTTAGTCACAGTTTCAGTGGTGGTTGCTTGGTTGACGATTTTTTTTTCCTCAAGATAAAGCTATTATTATGATGGTATTATTATAATGATTGTCTTAAAAGCTTTCTTATTCCCACCTAACACTTTCACAAATTCCTTTCCTTCCCCCCCC